>JXSR01S060673.1:0-17753 GCA_000969725.1 Ophiothrix spiculata | reverse complement strand
TCCTATGACTGTACCTTGGGGTACGCTTGATGTAACATCTAAGGTGGTTGAAGTTTTACCATCAAGAACAACACATTGTTTTCGTTGTGTGAGGAGTGAAATTGTGTGCAAATCTGGATGAATAATTTGTTACACAGTCTTGATACATATAATCTATTTGTGACATATTTATATTGACTAATTTATAATAATTCTATTTTGTATCATCTTATTGTATTGTTTTTATATTACTGTTACCGCTGGATGTGATACCAAAATCTTTCATGTCTGTCGAATTCAACAGCCGTGAACCACGAATCTAAACTAACATGCTAACAAATTACTATTTCTCGTAAACATTGATAATCTTGGTTAATTTATCACACTTACCAATATCAGACTTCTGATATGCTTCAAAGAACTTGACCTCTCGACAAATCGTAAACTAAAAATCGCAGAATGAACCCTCTCAGCCAGGAAAATTGACAGCAATCTTGTTGACATTGAAAAAGTACAAAACGGCTGTTTTAAACACTACGAAACTTTAATGTCAAAGGTCAATTTAAAAGGCAATCGGTCCGTCGATCTGATTGGTCAAAAGGTTTAAAGCCCACGACTATTCTCGATCGTGATTGGCCAGATTCGAAAGACCAGGCATATACAATGTTTCAACGTGTTTTCAATGTTTATGTTGTGAATTGAGGGAAGAAGCGACGGTAAGTTTACTCGATAAAAATGTGTAATATAAGGTATTTAGAACCCGGGATCGCATTTGTTGAATATTTCTGATTATAAATTAGATTAATTTTATTAACTGTGTGAAGGAATTGAATTAGAATATGTATTTTAAGGCTTTTAATTTAGTTAAGCTTACAACCACACTAAATTCTTAAATTTGCAACAACAACATGAACAATGTCCATGTGTCCAAAATCATGAACATGATGAAATGTGCCAATGAATGCTGGCAACTCGCGTAGCAGGTTGACTGTGTATCATGTGCATTGTACGCCTAAGATTATTTAGACGACCACGGCAGCCATTATTATTGGAGTCATTGAATTTCCTACAAATCATGAAATTTTGAACGCAACAAATGCGTACAGTTAACAAGCGTCTCGCCTCACGCAGTTCGAAAGACTTTTTTTTCACGCTATCACCGCGTCAAGCAACCAATCAAGATACGCGCCGAGCATTTTCATTACCGATGCATACTCGCACACGCTATCATCATACGCACCCTACAGATTTGATTTGTAGGAAATTTAATGATTCCAATAATAGTACGGTTTGACACTTCTCCCGGTAATGGTGTAGTTTAGGACCCTGTTCATAATAAGGAACAAAAGTCACTAATTCATCAAGCTAAATGAACCAAAGAAGCTAAAATAGTTAAAATGTTATCTAGACAACAAGGTTATTAATGAGGGAAATTATGGGGTAAAACAACAAGGTTAAAACAAATCGTAAAAAGTCCTAAAATTGCCGTCTTCAAACACCGCTAAAAATGCTTGCAAATTTCAGAAAACTCACCTGTATCGATGAAGCTCTGTTTCCGTTAATCCAAAATGTTGTTTACATGTCAAAAAGATTGCCAAGTTTTCATAAAAGAGTGAGATTTTAAAGCAAAAATAAAGCTGTGATCGGCCATTTTTGATGATTGCACACTGCGAACAAACGCTCGATGGTTGGTTATTCATTGCGTCGGGATCTTAACGCGATCTCCGGTTGGTTAAATGCTGCGTTAAATTACGCGGTGATTTACGCGGTGATCAAATACACGAATGGAGACAATCGCGGAAGTCGGACTTTTGGACCTAAAAATGAAGGTAAATTCGCTTTTATGGTAAGTTTAGCTTGATGAATAAACTTGATATCGGATTTATTGAAAACCTTGATGATTTAGAATTATTTAATTTTTGATTTTAAAACAATAAAAGCTGTTTTGTTCCTTATTATGAACAGGGTCCCAAACTACACCATTGCCCTTCTCCCAATACAACGCATGTGTTCTCGGTGGCTAAAATTAGCCACTGACGTTTTTGCTATTTGCCATCCCTTTTTTGTTGGATCACTCATGTATTATTGTTAACAATATTAATGAGTATCTACTTAAGTGTTTGTTGATTGAAAAAAATCAAAATGTGTACTTTGATCACGCATTTTTATATTTTAGGTGATTGTTTACATAAAACTTAAAAGTGATCATGAATTTTCACAAGTTTATGTTTGGTAAACTCCTTGACTACCATGGCCTATGGCTTAAGCAACTCACTAAGGTGTGCAAGAGCACATTTCCCACATTTTTCATGATGTGAGTTGTTCAAAATGAGACTTCAAAAAATTGGCAAAATTAACCATTGTTCAATGGAGCCCCATATCATATGTCTATAAAATATAATCATTTTATAGACATAGTAGGTCTAAGATTATTAGGATGCAGAGTATCTGTTTTTAACTTAAAGTTGACCGCCGCTGGCAAAAGTCAAAATGAAACATTTTTCCTTCCTCAACGTTATTACGGTATTATTGTTTCAGAGGAGGTTTTCAGAATATCCCACAATGCATTATTCTGATACACTTAGATATAATAGGCAATAATGGTTTTCTGGACAAGGGGCTGTTAGAAATTTGAGAATTCCATTGAATAGTACTCATTCATATCTTTCCAGCGATGTGTTTCTTTTCAAAACAGCCCAGTGTTTACCCACATTGCTGACACTTCAAAAACGTCAGAAACCTGTACAAAAGTATAGGAGTTGAATTGGATTTGCATGTACATTGTACAATGTTGCATTGCATCGTGGGATATTGTGAAAACCTCCTCTGTTATTGTTTCAATTAAATTTCGGACATGAGCATGATTTCTGAACGCAGCCACCGCGTATCCACAAGTTGTGACAAGGACGGGACACCGGGAAGTACGCAACACCGTTTCCAATCAGTAATCCACAGTGCCGTGACATCG
The DNA here is from genome assembly GCA_000969725.1 of Ophiothrix spiculata. NCBI lineage: Eukaryota > Metazoa > Echinodermata > Ophiuroidea > Amphilepidida > Ophiotrichidae > Ophiothrix > Ophiothrix spiculata. Next base: position 14,806 of record JXSR01S060673.1, on the reverse strand, counting down.
CGCGTGCCTGAAAAGCGTTGGGTGTTCGCGTTAAATGCACACGCAATTGGGCTCAAAATTTTTGTGTCCTAGAATTATTTGAAACAACAATAGGTGAGGATTTGTCTATATTTGTGACCCAAGCTTTAGCCTTTGCTTTAACTTTTGGAAGAGGTTATTTGTGCAATGACCTACACCGATAAAATCATTCGATGGAACTAGCAACGACCAACGTCAATGACAATGGTCATGACGGTTATAATGTTCAAATTAGACAAACTATTGCAGGCATGAGAATCTTCAGATAATTATCTGATTTCAGATATTTTGTCATCCAAAATCATTCAAATTCAGATAATTTGGAGCTCTATTTAACCACTTTAGAGGTTTTTTGCTTAAATTTTACCAAATTCAGATATTTTAATGAAAAACGTTCTCATGCCTGCTATTGACATGTTTCAAATAATTTTCGGACATGAAAATTGAATTCAGAGCCTTGCGTCACAACATTGCATGTGCATTGTGCAATTTATACAAATACGCAACGATTTCCACCATGCGTGCAAAATGACGCAGTATTATTGTTTTTACTGATTGGAAACGGTGTTGCGTTATTCCCGATGTCCTGTGCTTGTCACAGCTTGTTGATAAGCGTTGACTGCATTTAAATTGTCTGTTCGTGTCCGAAATTTATTTGAAACAATAATAGTGGGATGCTCACGCTATGCGCAGGCCCCTGCTAGATGATTAGGTCTTACTCTTACTATATTTCATCTATTTTGAACTTTTATTATTTCAAATAAATTTCGGACACGAAACTGATTTCTGTTTGTGACAAGAACGGGACACCATCGCTGGGAAGTACGCAACAATCAGGTGTGAGAGTTCAGATTTTAATCTGATTTCAGATTTTTTCATGCCTTCAAAAGAGTCATAATTTCAGCTTTTTTTTGTTATTTTCATCCTGTTTTGGGCATTTTGTCACTATTTTTTCAAACACCCACTCACAGCCCTGAACACTGTTTCCAATCAGTAATCTACAGTACCGCGACTTCGCGCATGCCTGAATTTGAAAAGCGCTGTGTACTCGCACAAAATGCATACATGCAATTGTGTTACGCCAGGCTCTAAATTTGTATGTCCGAAAATTATTTGAAACAACTAATGATTCAACTTTTCTCGAGTACAAGATATTGTTTCTCGATTTTCTATAGAAATCAATCATCATGATAATGTTGTCGTTGTAGTCCGTTCTGATGCACATATTTTCAAAATGTTCGCGTTTTTCTAATTTTATAACTTAAGGACGGCTTTTTCCAAATACTTTTTTGATAACACCACCTCCTCATCCCCCCATCATGTGTGACTTTATTGAATTTTTCTAGTATGCCTGTTGATGTTCATTTGATGTTTTCTATCCCGTAGGATATATCATCCTGTGTTTCTGATCACATCCTGTTGATGCTCTCCATCACGTAGGCCTATCATTGTGATTAAACCTATACCGTTTGTTTTTCCTATTGTCCCGTTTTTATGTCGCATTTTGTCAGCAATAAGCAGTGGCTAAGCATGTGTTAAAATCAATGTTTTTGCCCACTCATTTATGCCCATTATCTATGGATACACATTCCTCATGTCTGCGTTAAATGTTGCTGATCATCCCGTATGAATACACAAAACAGTTTGATTTCCACATACACTTTCCCAACCCTCACCCCCCTCCTGTCATTCGGATTTGTGTAGGCATTAACCTGGTTCTGATTCCATATTTTTATCCTGAATTTCTGATTACATATTTTCCCCGTCTGTTGATGCTCTCTATTCCGTATCATCGTTTATAATCCTGTTGTAAGTTCCCCGTTTGCCCCGTCAGCAGGCGCTATCGCACGTCACACTGGTACGTCTTTCAATCCCGTATGTCATCATGGTTATCATTAAATTGCTCCCCCCACACACCCCTTTATTTCCAGTTTTGTTTTTATCACTACACCCATCGTCTACTGACATCATTTTCTAAATTAGGCCCATAATTATGGGTCTTTCATTTCCCCTCACCCTTCTGTTTGGAATACTGGCCAACACAGGACTAGGAAGTCAAACGGCCAGGGGATATTTGATAATGAATTATCACATTCTTTCTGGTGACATATCCCCCGTTTTTTCATTTTCCAGGTTTTTTATCACCTGTCCGAAGTTATTTTAAAATAAATCTAATCTCTTTGGTCTGACTGCATCTCAAATTTTAATACGGTGCGTTGCTATTAACACTTAACTGCATAAGGGGGGGTTCCATGGTACCCAACATTTGATTTTTCGGTTCACGCATTTTAATGCCGCAATATTTCGGGCTGTTATTTAATGTAATTGCCTAAATAGTAGTTGCGCTTCTTTTGACGAAAAAATTGAAATCGACCGCGTCGTTTTCGAGCTAATTAGCATAAATTGGCATTTAGGGTATTGCGAAAAAAATTGATTTGCCCATAAAACCACCCCGGAGTAAAATGTTCCAAATTTTATTTCAGCAATGTTTTTGACAAAATACACTTGAAAACGCTTTTAGATAGTCACATTCCTTCATTTAATGATGTTTTTACTATAAATCATTTTTGATCAAAATCTTATAGTATTGCTTTGAGGTTGACCGGCGCCAGCCAAACGAAACATTTTTCCATCGAACGTAACCTACTCAACGTTATTAGGAGAGGATTTGTCTACATTGTGACCCAGGCTTTAGCCTTTGCTTTAACTTTTGGAAGAGGTTATTTGTGCAACGTCAATGGTCATGACGGTTATAAGTTCGAATCAGACAAACTGTTGACCAAAATCGAGATGTTGCGCGACGAAAATCGGTTATTTTGCCGCCATTTTGAAATGGCACTTATATTTTTAATTTTCTTTCCTGAAATATGGTTGTGATAATTGTACCTATATATGGTGTAAAGATTATTAAAAAATTTGGGCGGGAAAGTGGTTTTTATATTTATGTACTAACGGAAGTGTGGGGTACCTTATGCAGTTAAGTGTTAAAACTATGATATATTGCGTGCATGACGCAATGTCCTTGGATGCGTTTTGTTTACCCATGGATTTAAAATTGAGGTTTTGCTTCAATTTTTAAAAAAATATTTTGTTTAATGAATTTGTGTATATTGTGCTATTTTCTTCTAGGATAAACCATGGATGGTGGCAACTCCCCTGTCATCACCTCTCCATGGCCCCAGCAGCAGCAGCAACCCAATCATACCCCAAACACGCCCCTCAGCGGCAAGAGTCGGCGTGCCTGGTTTACTTTCTCGCCGCACAAGGTCGTCGTTGCCAAGCAAGATGAAGAAGATCTGCCGGTATTGCAGCTGACTCACTTCGGCAAGAAGGTCATGGTGTGCTTTAACAAAGTCAAGCTCGGCAAGTCCAAGACATGCAGACTGAGCATCGAGAATCCTTTTGATTATCCGCAGGAGTTGGTGTTGGAGAAGTTCCCGTATAAAAAGGGATTCACAATTCCTGAAGATAGGTAGGTAGTAGTAGTAGGTACAAATAAGTTGCAAATAATGTATAATTTCTTTAAAAAATGTTGATCACTTTTAAAAGACATGTAGACATTATCTATACCATCTTTTCATTGCAAGTTAAAGGGGCATTGGACACAATTTTGAAATTTTGTTTGTGGATGATTTACACTTCCTATGTTAGAAAATAACAGTCAATTACCAGATATCGGGAAAATTTTGATCAAAACCTACAAAAAAGTCAAAAATTTGAATTTTATTTTATTTGTTGATTTTGGGTATGAGGCTATTCTCTAAACGTGTTTATTGCTGCTATACAATGAGAAAGAACCAAATATTTGTTTTTAAGACATTACTTTCTCATCATAGATTGCAGAAAAATCAAAAGAAATTTTAAATTTTCATTAAATCTCCTGAAAAGACCAATTCTAGAAATTCAACTATAGAGGGCAGTATTTATCAATAAAAAATGAGAGAATATCTAAATATATTCTATATAGAATTTGCATTTGACAATGAAACTTTGCATGCTGTCATTATTACCACTAACACTTCAAATGATGCAAAATTCTCAAAATGTTTGGGGAAAAGTTTGGGGATGATGCTGAACTTGTCCAATGCCCCTTTAAAGTCTAGACCTATCTGTTCTGCAGAGTTTTTTACTTGTCGACATGTGCTGTCAAGTTGTACCCAGCACTGTACTGGACCTCAGGCCTGCTCGACCTACTACATTTTACGCAATAGGATGTCAGTGGTTGTTACAACCACCACCATTGAAGCAAGTTCTTGTCTCTGGGGAAAATTGACCAGTCATCATGTGCAATAATTTGCCACATTAACTTGCTAGGTGATTCAATCCACTTGAACAATCTGGATTATCTGTACCTAGTCAAAAGTAGATTTTTAAGGAAGAGCACCAGAGTTATCATAAGGGGTTCTCAACTAGTTCTTGTAAGGCTGCAAAAAAACATCTTGCCGTGCGACAAAATTTTGTTGATATCGATTATCTCAATGACATGTACATGTAGCTGCAACAACTGGAAGCAGGGTTTCCGTGGGTCATGGAAAACCTGGAAAAGTCATGGAATTTAGTATTCAAATTCCAGGCCTGGAAAAGTCTTGAAATTTGATGAAAATGGCCAAAAGTCAAGGAAAGGTCATGGAATTTTATTTTTTCAGAGAAGAAAAAAAATAAGCAGAATAACAGTAGCTGTCTGATTAAAAATTATGGCGTGATAGACAAAAAACCCTTGATACACAACCCTGTTGTCTGAAAAAGTTCATGGATTTTTCATAATTTGGTCGTGGAAAGTTATGGAATTTAATTGTGCGGAAGGTGCAGGAACCCTGTTGCTGCGACAAAAGCTTCAAAACTGCATGAGTATGAAAGCAACATTATGATAAATTCAGCGATTTCATCAGTGCAACATTGCTCAACGGAGCCGTAAAATGCTAGCTCTAGGTTCAATAACTAACCCTCCATGAGCGACAATCCAAGATGGCTGCCGTCCCATAGGATTTACACGGCGGTAAAATCAAAATGGTGGCGAGTACCGGTTCCTTTATGAAAATTCCTTGATTTTGGCACACTTGATTCGTATAAATACGTGTGCTGATTTCAAAGCACACCTAAATGACGCATCGTGATCTAAGGTCTAAGATGCACAATCAAATATAGCACGACCTGCTTTTGGTTGGTCGAGATTCAAGTTGCACCAGTCCTATATGACGCATGCATCATATGCACAATAACAAATTAGCGCCCTCTTGTGGTCGGCCGAGATTCGGCTCGTGAGTGAACTTTTCTCAAGTATCCTTTATTTTTGTTAAGAGTCAGGGGCCGTATTCATAAAGCACACTTAGCCTAAGGGCAACTCTTGCACTTAATTCTTAAGAGTTCCCCTTAACTAAGGGAAAAAATTAAGTGTATTAAATTCATAAATGACTTAAGTGCATGAATTTAATGCACTTAAGTGTTTCCCTTAGTTAAGGGCAACTCTTAAGAATGAAGTGCAAGAGTTGCCCTTAAGCTAAGTGTGCTTTATGAATACGGCCCCAGGACCCCAGTCATAAATAACTCTAGTTTGGGCGCCAAATTTGCATAGCTAGTTCAGAAACACTGATGTACAAAGTGCACAGTTATTTTACTACTAGATACTAGAGGGCCCGCGCATAGTTGTGGTGGTCACCTTGAAATGACCTCAGATGACCCTGATTGAATCAAGGGGACCAATTGCTATTCATGGTCCAAGTTTAGTCCAGGGAGGGTCTATAGTTCACAAGTTATGGCCTTGACTTTGAAATGACCTGGGATGACCTCAGATCAACTTTTTATACAAATTTCAAGATTTGACCTCAGAATCAGATTGACCTTTGACCTTGGATTATCCCAACCGGACCACCCCTATAATACACATGGGGCCAATTGCTATTCATGGTCCAAGTTTGGTCCAGGTAGGGTCAAGGGTTCAGGAGTTATGACTGTGACCTCGAAATGCCCTGCGATGACCTCAGTTCAACTTTTTGGACAATTTCAAGATTTGACCTTTGACCTTAGATGACTCCCACCGGACCACCCCTATAATACACAGGGGGCCAATTGGTATTCATTGTCCAAGTTTGGTCCAGGTAGGGTCAAGGGTTTAGGAGTTATGGCCATGACCTCGAAATGACCTGGGATGACCTGAGGTCAACTTCTCGGACAATTTTAAGATTTGACCTCTAGATGACCTTTGACCTTTGATGACCATACCGGACCCCTCAAAAACACGAACTCTATCCTCCTCGGACCGAGTTGCACCCGCCCACCAAGTTACAGGAGCGTGCGACCCACCGTCTCCAAGAAAATAGATGGACAGACAGACACACACACCGACAGACATTGCGTATTATTATATAGATGAAAAAAGAAGAGAAATTATACACTTAAAATTTTGAAAAAGTGATTAGGGTTACTAGGTTAGAAAAAGAGCATGATTTTGATTTGTTTTTAAATTTTCCACTTCACTAAAATGTGACCTGTGATGTTTTTATAATCAAATCACTGAGGTGAGGACATTGTAAACCATTCTGTTTTTCATTGAAAAGGTGTGTCTTTACTCTTTATCCAAACAGGCTTGTTGCTTTATGGTATCAAACGTTAACTCTAAACTCGTGTTTCTAATTTCTAACAGGTGGGAGTTTGACGAAAAGGAGAATCGCATCCTTCCCATCACTTGGACGCCCTCCGAGGGAGGCAATGTGCGTGAATTGGTCACTTTCAAGTGTGATGGAGCTTTTAGGTTGCAAGTCATTCTTCTGGGAACAGCAGAAGAAAAGCCTCAGGTTTGTATTGATTTTCCTGTAAGGCCAAGTAAAATTAATTATTTGTTTCCGGTAACATGCTTTGAAAACATGGAAAAGGAAGGAAGGGAACAACTTTTATTTTAGCAAAAAATGTTATGCTGTCAAAATATTGGGATGGAAGGAATTAAGTGTTGAAGAAATATTTTATTTTTTCAGAAAACTGATAAAATTTGCATTTTTGGGGTGCATATTTTGGGACGGAAGGGTTACCGGAAACAAACATATTATTTTACTTGGCCGAATCTCCTTTTTCTCAAAAACAGTTGAAGGAAACTTTTAAAGCTGAATTCATACTTACAATTCAATGCGTTGCATTTCCAATAATTTTTACCACAAGCAACACCGCAAATAAATTCACACTCAGAACGCAAACGAAAAATGCATTGAAAAGTTCAGCTTTTCTCAACTCGTTCAAGAAGTGGTGTTGCATTTTGATTTTAATCTATCAGAATTGCTCAAAACTCCAATCTACACATATTTGTTGCGTTTGCTCCAAGTGTGAATTCAGCTAAATGCGTACATGTATATTGAAAACATGCACGAATACTTATACTGTTTGGCATATCATTTGCATCAAGTATTATTTGCTCAGTTTGTCTCTGTAGATACAAAACAGAATCTCTGCAACTAAGGTTGATTTTGGTGGGAACTAAGTGGACCTGTGCACCTCTGATCTTGTGGGATAGGTTTTTAACCCTTTGAACCCTGGCCATTCCATGTGCATCTGTACCGCTGACCCGGGCCGACCCGAAAGTTAAAAAACTCAATATAACGCCTGAACTTACTTTTATTTTGATTTTCTTGCTTTACCTTTTAATTTGACACTAGTCTGAAATGTTCCAATAACCAGCATTAACAAAAAATACTATTTATGTCGACCACAATTTTCGACATTTACATTGTAGTCTATGGACCATTTCTACATTTACATTGTAGTCTATGGACGGAGTCATATTTGTTGAAAATTTGATCAAATTTACGAAAATGTGAGAAATGATTCAGCTCTGTCAAGTAAATAATAGCAGAATGGCCGATCAACCATGTGTTCAAAGTTTTATTGGTGTCTTTCGATATAAATAAGACCATTGGAAATTGTAACTACCCATGCCTGTTGACACACACATCAAGTTTCTGACACCTGACCCTGAAGCCAGTAAACCGGCTCGTCGGGTTGAAGGGGTTAAGACGCCCGAGTTCGATCAAGTGCTTATGCACGTGTTGGTATCCAATGTACACATGAGCCGGTATACCGGCTCGTCGGGTTCAAGGGGTTAAGACGCCCGAGCTCGATCAAGTGCTTATGTGCGTGTTGGTATCCAATTAAGTTTGTTTTAAAAATTTGGTTGTTTTATTTCAGCAGAAATTGTTTCTTTTTGTTTATGCAGGGCAAGCGAAGACGAGGAACTATTCTCGTCAAGAAATCCAACGGAAATGTGACCAAAGCTCCAGGAAAAGTAGGCGCAAAACGACCACAGCAAGTCAATCCTTCAAATGCAACCAAAACATTTCAGCAGCCACGAGTTATGCAGAAATCTACAGCTAACCCAAAGCAGAAGTTTGCACAAAAACAGGAGAATAGAATGTTTGGAAAGGAGAATGTGATCCCAATGACGAAAGAGAACAGCATGCTGAAGGAAGTGCTGAATCCAGCAAGGCAGACGATGATTATTACCAAGAAGCCGTTAGTGAGTCCAAAACGAAGTCCGCTCCAGGAGAGAACAAGCTTGAGTCCCTTCCAGAGTATGGATTCTTCGCTCGCCGAGATCACCAATACGACATCACCGGATACTGAACATCACACCAAGAGAAGCACACTGTCCTTGTGCGATGGAATGTCTCCGCTTCTACAGACCACATCATTTGTCTACTGCGGTGACCTAGACCAGTCGCATCACGCGGATTTGATGACGGAAGAAGTTTTCAACGATTCCCTTGAGATTAGTTTTCGACAGGATCCATCAAAAACTGTAACAAAACCCCAAATAGTTGTCGGTGAATCGGTAGAAGATAAGACAAATGTAAAGAGGTTGTCAAAAGAAGCCCAAGTTACGGTCACCAAAGGGAAGGCTCCATCTCTAACCCCACCATCCCGTAGACAGTCTCGACGGACGTTGTTTGGGGAGACGATGAGAATTGAACCAGTTTGTGATAAGCCAACTGAAGTTAGACAGCCATGTAAAATTGGCAAGGAAGCAAAAAATATCCCTCTTGGCGATGTTGAAGTGAATTCTGAGCATGTTGTGCATAAGAACAATGATATCCCATCCCCTCAATGTATCTCAGATGAATCGGACACCTTGTATATTCCCCAATCCACGACTGCGTTGTCTCAACTTCCTTTACCCAACGAATCACAGGTGATCCCAATTCATGAGAGTACCGCTAGGAAAAAGTTGAAAGGTAGACGGCTTAGCAGCTCATCTGATATCTCGCCAAAGATGGAAGACAAACCGCCAGTATTCAAGGCACCTTTACCACCAATCTCACCAGTTGAATCGGTTCCTCAAGCATCAGAATCAAATGCAGGGCTCTTCCCTGTGCATCAAAGTGTAGTTACCAAAAATTTGAGCAATAAACGTAAGAGTGATTCAAAAAAAGTACAAGACATTGCCAGTAATAAGCGTCAGAGTGATCCAAAGAATATTCAAGACTTTGCTGACAACAAACGTAAGAGTGATCCAAGGAATGTTCAAGACTTTGCAAGCAATAAGCGTAAGAGTGATCCAAGGAAAGTGCCTGACTTTGCCAGCAACAAGAAGCTGAAAACATCCCAGAAGATTGAATCTGTAAATAGACAACCACAAGCTACAAAGAAGCAACCAGTTTCAGTAGCAACTGTCAAGAAACCTATTAGTACCAATTCTAGGAAAAGTGAAGCGCCCTCCAAAGTCGTGAAGAATGACAAAGCAGCGCCATCAAAGGTCATCAAAAATAACAAAACCCTTGCAGTGGACAAAAAACAAACTAAAACTGTCAGTGCTAATGCTACAAAGTTGAGTGCGACCTCTGAACCCAACAGAGGAATGACAAGGACAATGATGCTGAGACGCGCTGCCAACGGTGTGACTACAAACGCAAGCAAACCAAAGACGGCTAAGGCAACGAGACCGATGGCTAAATTGAATTTAGTGAAGCCAAACAAGACGGGTAAGATACTTTGGTTCTTATGTTCAAGAGAGGTTTAAGAGTTAGAAAAGAGGTTTAAGATTTAGACCAGGTTTAAAATTAGACCTGGTTTAACTGAAATTTTTCTTTCACAGCTAAATATATTTTCCTTGACCAATATTGTCATTTTTTGTTTTGATTGTAAGATTAATAGTTGAACCTTTAAATTTGATATGGACCTGGTCTAACTTTAAACAAGTCTAACTTTTAGACCTCTTTTGAACATATGGACCTAATGTTATATAAAACTCTATGCTTTTGAGTGCCTTGCTGTTAATGATTATGTATAGACCTTTTCAAACAGCGATCGGAAAACTTCGGAAAACATGGTCACGTGCCACAGCTGCGTATACGCGGCAGACGACAATCATTTATGAATGAAAACAAAATTATAGTACCGCAAAAGTGCCATGATAAAAACGGCAACGTTCGTCGTTGTTGGAAACATACTGTAGAAGTTTCGAACTTTGTCAAACGATGAGGCAATGAGGTACTTTTTATTTCCGGACACAATCGGAATTGTTCTGAAAGCTTTCGGGAAGAAAAGGTCTATACCCTCATTCATCCAAGTATGAAAAAATTAAAGTTCAGATGAGTGTTGAAGTTAGAAAAAACAGAAATTTTATGGCGGCCCATAACCAATGTGACGGTGTGAAAATGAACTTGTTGCATGCCCTTCCATTAAGACGCTTCCTGGCAAAATTGTTGGTAAAACATCTTGAGAGCTCAGAGCTTTCATTGAGTTCTTAAGGCTGATAACCAAAGATAACCCAATAAAGCCTCTTATGAAGCTTATTTCCATTGGGGTCCTAGATCTTTCTTTAGTTTTAGTGCAGGAGGAAAACCAGAGGACCCGGAGAAAACCCTGAGGAAGCGAGCATGGACTGACAACCAAATGCACATACAGCGCCGGGATCGGGAATCGAACCCTGGACTCATTTGTGCAAAGCGAAGGAAATACCGCTGCGCTAACCTGATTGCCCTCATACTGCACTGTTTGGTCCGGTTTCATTGTATAGATTAACTCATTTGCTGTATAACTCTCCTATTAGCTTTGCCCAGGCACCCGATGCCATATGCAGCCAAGAACATGTTCTACGATGAGCGCTGGATGGAGAAGCAGGAACAAGGATTCAGTAGATGGCTCAACTACGTCTTGACACCGGATGAGGACTGTCCAACTGATCCATCTTGCAAGGCAACTAAAAGTGAGTTCTTATTGATGTAAAGTAAAGTACTGATTGTTTGAATGTTTGAAGCAAAAACTTAAAAGTGCAATTCACGATTCTGATGTGACATAAAACCCTCCTCTTTTTGACTTATTAAAAAGGAGAGTACAACATATGCTGAAAATTTCACTTGATTCCAACCATTCGTTTCAAAGTTACACGCTTTTCAGCATTTTTAAAATCTCCATAGGCCACTGTGTAATAATTACTGTCGATGCCTCAACAGTATTTTAGAAAAATTCATTGCCTAGAACAGTATTTTAGAAAAATTCATTGCCTAGAAGAGGGCCTATACTTTAAAAAAGATATGACCTTGACAAGGAATTGAACCTGGGACCATCCGATTATAGATGCTCTACGACTACCATCTGAATTATTAGTGACACTGTAAAGTAAAAAGCACTCGTTTTGGTACTCATTTAGTACTTGTTTTGGGAATCGAGTACTGAAACTAGTGTTTTTTCACTTGTTTCAGTACTCGTTTTCCAAAACAAGTGGTAATTAAATGAGTACCAAAACGAGTGCCAGTTCCAAAACGAGTGCTTTTTACTTTACAGTGTGAGTTTTCCGATTTCAACGACCGATGGTTCTATGACGGGGAAGTTAACACATCGAGACTTCTGAGCATACCTTTAGGCTATTGGCGCAAGCGCAGATAAGTTGGAACTTGTGTCAATTCAACTGCTGTTAACCATCCATGGTCAGAATGGAAAGGTTGCTATTAACAAGCATAGGAAGGATGATAATATTCTCGGACCACAACTAGAGAAAGGAATAATTATTTGTATGTTTGTGTTACCGCTTGAACTGTAATTTCATTTCAATTGATTTTAAAGTTGGACAAGTTTTGAACTGTCAAACTTTCATCAGGAGTAGCTCTGACTTCTTCAGGACAAATATTACATGTGGGCCGTCACTTCCCATTGATGACTCGCATGAGCCATTCACAGTACCTCTTTTGTGTGAATCTGTTGGCAAGGGGCAGCCTTCAGAAAGGCTCTTTTCAGAGCTACTACAAGTTCAAAGAGGTGCTCTGCTTTCAACACTGTTGGCAAGGGGCTGCCATCAGTGAATGGCTCATGCGAGTCGATCAGTGGGAAGTGACGGCCTACGTGTCTTTATAAAGTCAGAGCTACTCCTGACGAAAGCTTGACAGTTCAAAACTTTCTGTTAAAATCTACCAATTGTTATGAATTCCCGTCGTAAAAGCATTTCTCAAAAAAAAATGTAATTTCATTTGTCACAAAGAAAGAAAGAACTTATTTGTGGCATGCCAAAAATGTGAGAGAATTTTAGGTCCCACATTTGTGACACTTTTTATTGTATGTAGAAATATTTTTTGAACACTGCAGCGCTCATATATTGATCTCGCACGTGAGCGCATTCAATGTGTAAAGCTGTGTCCGTGTGACATACGCTCATGGATGTAAGATACACATTCAAGAAATGCTTCCATAAACAATAGTGTCAAACAAATTTCTGAAAAGTTTTACAATTTGTATTTAATTTGCTGAATCATTTAATTGTTGGGAATTTAGCCATGAAAGATAATACTGTTTCGAAGGAGACAAAATGGAAGATTTGTAATCAAAATTTAAATTTGTCTGAATGATTAAACACCTGTGGTAAGCTAGCATTACATTTCAGTTGCCTTGTTCATTTAAAAACTGACTTGTAAACAGATAACATTAACCTTAAACAACATTTAAGAAGGGCACATTAAACAAAGCTTGATATTGTTGATATTCCAGTTGATGCGGGTGCCTTATTCGTGGAAGCTAACCAGCAGATCACTGTCGCTCTAGCGCCATCCAGGGAGGACTTGTCCCTGAGAGCCTACACAGCCAGGCGTAAGCTGAACAGACTCAGGAGATCGGCCTGCTTGCTGTTCCAGAGTGAACCCGTCGTCAGGGTCATTCAGAAGGTTGAGTACGAGGTGGAGAGAGGAGGTCTCAAGATCAGGACAGATCGCAAGATCCATGCGGATTATGGTAAGATCCAGGTCCATGGGGAAGAAAAATGGGAATATAAATAACATTTGCTGATTATGAGAGAAAATTTTAACTTGAATTGTCAAATTGGATATCATGAGAAATAGTGAGAAATGTCAGAATAATATCCAGCATTTATGCGCTATTATGTTATTAGGAATTTAGATTGTAATATTCCCATAACAGCTCCCCATTGCGCTTTGGTCAACGAACCAATCGTGATTAAATAAATAATAATAATAATGCCCAAGGACATTACCCATTGACCGTAGCGGGGCTCAAAATCGCGACCTCACAATTTGAAGTCCTGCACTATTCCACTAGACCACACAAGCTCCCATACGGAATACTGTAGTCAAAACCAAATTTCATGAATAAATTTGCATTCAGTGCAAGCTCAAAAAGCAGATTGACTTGATAAAAAGTAGTTTTGCATTTATAAAATGTAATGTGTCTAGACTCTAAAGCATGAAAATGCAATGACAAACAGCTCACCACAGAAAGAGATGGTAACATATAAATTTTGTTATCATTGTCAATGGCCGATATGTTTTCATCTTGAATTGTAACTCCAATGATTTTGTGCCGAAAAATGTATGCATCCATGTTAAAGTTATACTATTTTTTTTCTTGTAGGTATCAAGCAAAAGCTTCTCAACATGTTCCTATCATTCAATCCCTTATGGCTCAGGATTGGTTTAGAGGTGAGTGCCATTATTCTTGGAAGGACTTGATAGTTAGGCCACTTAAATTTAATTGTTTGTCTCAAAGCTGTCGCGTGCGTTAGTTTAAACGTGCGCATTAACATCGCCAAATTTGAATTTTTCTTCTAAATTTATTTTTTATTTTTCAATTTTGTCATATAAAACCCATCAAACATCACAAATCGTGTCCTGTGGATCGCAAAATGAAAACAGACTAAGTAATACAACATACTTACGACAATGCCGTAGTAGCCAGTTTAAATTTCAATGGATGGAAAATTAATGGCGAAAATGGCAAGTGTAACGCCTGGTATTGAAGTTGCAAAAATTATTTTTAAAAAAGGAAAAAAGCTGAAAAAACGCATTCCTCATTAGGTTTTCTAATTTAGGTGAGCTTTGAGACAAACAATTAAATTAGTCTGGCCTTACTGTATCACGCTCTTGTAGGTCAAAATTACTGTCTTTCCCAAGTTTGTTTTGTGATTTTCTGCCATTTTCTCTTTACAGAGGTAAAAATATATTGTCTGTTAATTGACCAATTCAAGAAATAATCAATTGAAGTTATATTAAAAATCAATTTTCGCAAATCCAAGAATTTGTATATAACTTGTTATGGCTATACAACCTCAAAGTGGTTTTAAATCCTTGGTTACAGATAGTATGAAAGGTTTGATATCCAGGGCGCCGTTTCATAAAACTTTAAGGATCGATCCTTAACGCCAAATCGGTCCTTAACGCTAAGGATCGATCCTTAAATCCATCCTTAAATTTTGAGCGTTTCATAAAACTTTTTAAGGACCGATTTCGATCCTTAGCGCTAAGGATCGATCCTTAAATAAGGACACCCCCCAAGAGGTATCCTAAACGGTCTCCTTAGCGAAACTGTC
>JXSR01S060669.1:30306-40318 GCA_000969725.1 Ophiothrix spiculata | reverse complement strand
CGACTTTAGCTTTCGACATCTTTGACGACGTCTTGATCACAAGTGGCGATATCCACTGCCTTTCCCGCTAGTGTTGTCCTTCCTAGAGGGCGAAGTTCCTTTGTTTAGCAGCAGATCGTAGACGTAATCAAGAGAATACGACCCTATATTGCGGTTGAAGGTTTTGTCCCCTCGCCTCCTGATCCAGATTGCTTCTCTAGGACTACCAATTCGGCTGATTTATTTAGTCGAAACTTGTTATATGAAAAGACATAATCTACGAAAACTTTAAAACTTGAGAGACTTCACAAACCTTGACCTTTCCCTATTATTTTTATATATATTATTTGTGCAATCTCATTTTATACAAAAAGAATAACAGTAAAACTGCTTACCTTGAAAAAAATGACTACCCCTTCCTTAAAATTTCACATTTCATTAACAAAGGATGACATTAAATAAATGAAATAAATGTTCAAATTGCTGACATTGCAAGTTGATGTTTGATTCATTTTATGTTAAAAAACCGCTGTCATGCCGGCGATTATCTGAACACACACACACAAAAAAAAAACCACTTACTTGACAAATCAGTGATACCATAATGGCAATACCTACTTCAGTTCTGTAAGTAACCCCATTTAGTTCTAAATGCCCAATTTAATTTTGTTTCTTTCAATGCAATATTTTATTGATTGTCTTTGTGCAAAATTTATGCTATGACTGCTTGATTTGTGTTGAAAGGGAACTATTATGTGTAACTCAAATTTCGCTTAACACAAATGCAAGTGCTTGCCCCTGACAATTTCATGTTAACAAGTTTCAACTGTACTTCTACACATAAATCATATAGAGTAAGATTTGATCTCCTCAACAACAATGATTGGTTGGTAAAAATGTCAAGATGGAACTGATGGTGGGTCTCCAACTCCTTGAGCTAGCTCATGAACTTTGACCCCAACTTTACACGCAAGTTCATCTGCTGCAGCCTGTAATGATAAAACAAATGCAATGGATCACTATAATGTTACCATACACAGCGTATAGGCTTAGTATTTTAATATTTTGATCCTAATATAAATACAAAACCACCAATATTGAACATAATTATACAAAAAAAAAATGAACATTTGAGAAATTGCATTAAATAGTTGTTGTCATTACTGTTGCCATTCAATATCAGAAAGCAAAGTTGATAATGTATGCACTAGTCAAAAGTAGTATCAATTCGTTTTGTGGATAAAGTAGGTCAAAATGAACGCACATACAATGAATTTTTTAATGTAAGGCTTAAGTTAATTGGGCAAGTATCACAATATCCCCCTTCTTGGCTTAAAGCGAGGGGGTAAAAATAAAATAAGTTTTGCAAAATTTATATTTTTGCTTTTTTTTCAACACCTATAATGATATATCCATTAATTATGTTAGACAAAGCCAGAAATTGACTTACGACTTAAGCTTTCGACATCTTTGACGACGTCTTGATCACAAGTGGCGATATCCACTGCCTTTCCCGCTAGTGTTGTCCTTCCTAGAGGGCGAAGTTCGTTTGTTTAGCAGCAGATCGTAGACGTAATCAAGAGAATACGAACCTATATTGCGGTTGAAGGTTTTGTCCCCTCGCCTCCTGATCCAGATTGCTTCTCTATTTTTCTGGTGAGAATATTGAAGTCCTTGTCGAGAATTTTTGGCTTATCCCAGTCAATAACATGATTTTCAGTTGCAATGTGATCGGTGATTGCCGATTATTGAGTTCTGAGGTGGATGATTTTCTCGCTGCACGAGTGAACTTTTTATTGGCAAATTTCTCTGCATCCCTTTGATGTTTAAGGAGCCGTACTCCAAACGGTCTGCCGGTTTCACCAACGTATGATTTCTCACATCCTTTGCAACAAACTTCATAAACAACACCACAATTTTGACAAATTTCCAAAGACCTTATGATTATGGGTGCAGATAATGGGAAATGCACAGTTGTTCAAACTAAATTACAGTATAAGGAGAAGGTCAAGAACATGCTTAGTGACACACGCACCTATGAAAAACTTAAGAAAGACCCAACACCAGTTTACAAGAGGAAGTTAGTTGGCATGCTTCAGAAACTTAAAAATGACAATAAAATTGATGAGAAACAGTATAGATTATTATATCCCACGGCAGAGAATACACCACGCTTGTACTGCACAACAACAATACACAAAAGAAGGCAACCCCATCAGACCTATTGTGGATTACATGAGAAGTATAGGATATCAGACCTCCAAAGCACTGGCTGAAATATTGTCTCCTATTATGGGAAAGTCTGAACACCATGTCAAAAACTCAAAACATCTAGCAGAAGAACTAACCGCTATTCTTGTCCAAGACGATGACATTTTCAACTCACATGATGTCGTCCCTCTCTTCACTAACACTCCCATCAGTAAGACACTTTACATCATTAGAGATAGACTAGCGGAGGACCCCACATTACCATCACGTACAAAACTAACTGTGGAGGATATTCTGGAACTATTGGAATTTATTTCAACCACCACATACTTCTCGTTTAAGGGAGACATCTATCGCCAACTCTTTGGTGCTGCGATGGGAAGTCCTGTGAGCGCTATAATTGCCAACTTGTTCATGGAATGGTTGGAAAATGAGGCCATTGCCACCGCCCCCATGGAATGCAAACCAAAGCTATGGAAGTGCTATGTAGATGATGTGCTTGAAGTCATCACCAAAGGATCTACAGAACAGTTGACAGAACATCCTAATACCATAGACCCCACGGGAAATTAATATTAAATTCACTTACGAGGAAGAAACAGACTGCAAGATCCCATTTTTGGATACGCTCATTGTTCGTAAGGAAGATGGTTCCATAAAGCTACTGGTCTACAGAAAGAAAACTCACACCGACCAATATCTTAATTTTGAGTCACAACATCCCCTCCACCAGAAGTTGGGCGTCATCAGAACGTTAATGGACCGTATGAATACCATTGTTACAGAGGAGGAAGACAAAGTAGTGGAAGAAGAAAGAATAAGAACAGCCCTCGAGAGATGTGGTTATCCTAAATGGTCTTTTGCTCGTGTTAAGAACCAGATAGACGATAAGAACAATGGAATTGAGAAAAAATCCAGAAAGAGAAATGATCAAAAAGACACAATATCCAAAGGCATGATTGTCATACCATATGTGGAAGGTTTGTCTGAGAAATTCCAGAGGATCTACCGGAAGCACAATATTGCATTTAAACCAACCAACACACTGAAAAACCTTCTCGTTCATCCCAAGGACAAACTGGAAATTTGTCAAAATTGTGGTGTTGTTTATGAAGTTTGTTGCAAAGGATGTGAGAAATCATACGTTGGTGAAACCGGCAGACCGTTTGGAGTACGGCTCCTTAAACATCAAAGGGATGCAGAGAAATTTGTACGGCTCCTTGAACATCAAAGGGATGCAGAGAAATTTGCCAATAAAAAGTTCACTCGTGCAGCGAGAAAATCATCCATCTCAGAACTCAATAAATCGGCAATCACCGATCACATTGCAACTGAAAATCATGTTATTGACTGGGATAAGCCAAAAATTCTCGACAAGGACTCCAATATTCTCACCAGAAAAATAAGAGAAGCAATCTGGATCAGGAGGCGAGGGGACAAAACCTTCAACCGCAATATAGGTTCGTATTCTCTTGATTACGTCTACGATCCGCTGCTAAACAAAGGAACTTCGCCCTCTAAGGAAGGACAACACTAGCGGGAAAGGCAGTGGATATCGCCACTTGTGATCAAGACGTCGTCAAAGATGTTGAAAGCTAAAGTCGTAAGTCAATTTCTGGCTTTGTCTAACATAATTAATGGATATATTTGGAACTTACAAGCCTACAAAATATGCATCTATTTCATGACCTATAATGATGCTTTAAAATGATGAAACCAACAGTTCCATTTTTAGTTGAAAGAAACATACCTGTGTATCTGCCTCCGCATACACTCTCACCACATCTTCTGTGCCAGATGGCCTGAAAGCAATGATATCAATTTTGTCACTAGAAATATCATGCATACAGCTATTTCACTTGGCTATGTGGCATGATCACATCTTACATTCCTGTTAGCTTGATTGTGTTTCATTACACATAAAAACACCTTAAACTTCTAGACCATCATTTTAGGCTATTCAATGGTAAACAAATATTAACTGTTTATGAGTGTTAGTATGTGCTAATGATGTAATGTAAATCATAGTACTGATGGGTATAATATATAAAATGAAACACAAAGATGTTTTCTTTTTTAACTTTGGATAAATATATTTGACCAGGGACCAACTTTTTTTAACATTCATTAATATCAATCATATCAACATTCCTTCACATAATCATACATGTAGGCTTAAGCACAAATCCAACAATTACCTGACAAATGATCTGGCCTGTTTATATTGCGCTACTAGCTCATCTATTGCACCCTGTAGTCCAGCCGGAGCTGTGGTCTTCCTCTCAGCATCTGTAGTCTTGATCACAGTCCGGTCTTTCACCTGATAAAGTCAAATGTCAGAAATAAATAAATGGAAATATAAATGAAATCAAGATGCAAGTGGTATGCCCAATGTGCAGTACATAGCAATTCTACACAATAAAGCAGTGGCGTGCCCAAAGGGGGGGGGGGGCGGCACGTGCCCCCCAGTCGGCTGTGACAGTCGGGGGGAAAAGGTCCATTCGGGTAAATCGGGGTTCTGGACCAGCTCCCACAAACGATGCCTTCTTCTTGACTTAGCTGGCTAAAATCAACCAACTTAGGTTGTTGTTCACGAATATGATGATATTAGCAGAAATTAGCGAATTTTCCGGTAGCGCACATATCAAAAAAATCCATTACTTTTCATAGACTATTTTTGCCCGCAAATTTTTGGGCCTTAGTTGTTATTTGCCCGCGTGGTTACCCCATTGTTTTGAAGATCCTGAATGGAAAGCAACTGGAAATCACCCAAACCAACGTTAGGAGAAAAAAATTAAAGCAAACAAATGATAGCATTTTCACGTATACACTGGTAGCACCAAGGAAGACATAGCGGGGAGTTGGCACAACTTTTGCGTCCCCTATCCCCAAACTTTCAGTCACTGACGAATTAAATACTTTCAGTCACCGATGAATTCAATTATCAACACTCATATTTAAGTTTTCACTTTTTAGATATTCAAACTTAAAATGTTAAAAACATTTACGTGCTTACCAAGATTTTATCTCCATTTTTAGCTACAAGTAGCAAATTTGTTTCAAAATTTCGCGCGCTTCGCACGATTGTTAATATTCTATACAATTTGCTGATCGAAATTAGTATGTTTACATATTTTTTGAGCGCTATGGGCGTATTTAAAACATCTAATCATACCCCTCCCGTTGTGTCATTCAGGGGAAACTATAGCCTGTGCCCCCAGTCAAAAAATCCTAATAAGGATTCATCACAAAGTAATTTGTTCTTGAATAGAGAGCAGATCATAGATCTCTTTTGAATGGCTTGCTAAGAATATGTGTTACTTTGTGTTGCAATTGAACTGTCACATTAATTTTTCAGGCTGCAAATTAATAGCTCCTACAATTTGTGATACTTGTAACATCACATCAATTCCGAGTTAGCAGTGATGTTCAACTCTGGGATGATTGAAGAATTATGGCAAAAGAGCAAATGTCATAAACACAGGAGTGCAGGGATTAAAACATAAACCAGAGAGCCATCGGCTCAGTAACCCATGCATGAAAGCCCATTAGCAAAAAAATTGACTTCAAAGAAAAATATTTAACCCTTGACCTATCACCTTTGGGGTCAAGGGTACCATAATTTGATTTTTGTTAAGTCCCTAAAATGGTTAAAAAAATAATGCTTCGTTTAAAAGATATGGCCATTTTTCTCTTTCCAGATTCCATAGGATTACATGTAAGAGCGCAATCTTAAAATGTATCATATTCGTTAATTAAACGGCTGATCGGGCTGATTCTCGGATATGTGGCGTTAATATTTGACCCTTGACCTATGACCTTTGGGGTCAAGGGTACCATAAATCTATGTCAGGCCTGATCTATGTAATCTCTGTAATCTGTGCAATCTATGTAATTATCATGTAGTTGTATCATTCATTTATCATCATAATAAATCTATATATGCTGACCTTGGGTCGCAAAATTGTCAACACCCTCATAGGAGTATCCCCTGACTGACAGCCAGCAAGGGTGGCACCCCCAGACCCCTGTCACGGAACAGGGATACGGCCAGAACCAACCGATACCACACAGACCCGGGCTCCGTTCCTAACGTCCACAGCCGGCCCAGCTCCCCATGAGGAGCCCTGGTTTCCAGCCATATGACCACCGGGTGGACGCGGATGTCAACTTGATGACACGGAGGGGGGACAGTGTATGTGGAACTGTTTGTTCAAGCCGTATATTAATATCATGACGAGGCCCTCAGGGGAGCATAGTGACTGATACTCCCCCGTCTGCGACTCGAGTGTTGCGTCCCACCGATCGGTAGTCACAGGGACTGAACTCGAAAAGCGTGGCCGCACCATGTTCAGAATGAATTCTGGATGTACTTAAAACAGTATGCATTGCATATCTGTATTTTAATTATTTGACCCTTGACCTATGAACTTTGACCTTTGGGGTCAAGGGTACCATAAATATTTTCAGTATATTTTTATCAATATATCTATGCAAGTACCATAAATGTAACACCTTCCTATGGCCATATAGTGATTTTTTATTATTTTTTTTGAATAATTTGACCTTTGACCTGTTGTCATAGTCCAGGCTCACGGATGTAATATCTAACTCCTGTGCATGACGCACCATGCATAAAACGCATTAATTATACACGCAACGCAAATACGCAAATGCCCGGGCAACACACGCGGGTGAATAACAAGGTGAAGACAGAAATGCGGAGGCGGTGAAGACAGGGGAGAAACCAAAAAAACCCTACTCGATTATCAAAAATACATAATTCCTTATGGAGATAAAGATGAAATCTATAGGTTGTGAACAGCCATGGACATGGCAATCTTAATACTGCATTTCTGCCAAAGGCACTAAGCACTATCCGAATTAGCGGACTATTATAATCGCTAACATATAGATGTTGCTTGCAGGTCTACGTGGGACGTTGTGAATATTGTGTATCAACAATCAACTCTTAAAAGTACTACAAAGGAACACTTCATCACGTTTACAGAGCTACTGCAGCTGGACTTGAAGGATCATCAGTGTCATTCGCTTGTGTTGTCAACGGTAAAGGTCAGGAATGGTTCTGCAAAGCTACTGGTGAACTTACGATAAGTGCACACTTTGAGTTTTCCCACATAGATCTAGAGATCTATGATATGATTTGCGTTGCGATTAGTTTTGTTTGATTAAAATGTTGCATTAATTATATAATATGTTGTTGGTGTATATTCATGAACCTGGTTATGACAAATGGGGGCTAGTCCGGGAAACACTTAAACTATTTGAGGAAAATGTTGGTATTTTAATCTATTTTTGGCTAAATAGTGATAAAATGGAGTACTTTGATATTGAACGTGAAATGAGAGCAAACGAACTTTGTTCTTTTTAGTTAAATAATTATAATAGCGCGAATATAGAGGTGACTTCGTGAATTCATTTTAATAACGGTTTTTATTTTTATATTTGTTTAAAGTGTTTGATGCAAAAATGTGTGGTAAAATTATGTCATTAAAGTACGACGGTAAAGGTCGTTCAACTTTAAATATATTGTTTGGTAGAGTGCCAAGCAACAGAGCGGTTGACACGGACGCGATTATAGCGCACGCGCACTTTAGATACAACGTAAATAACGCAAGCGCCAAAGTAATTTTGGTTTTGAAAATTTCTGGGGATAACATTTTGGGAATTACGGAACGCTTGACAGACATTGTTCAGGTATATTTGGGTGAAACAGGGAGGTCAAATATGCGGAACGGCAAATACAGGGAGGTGATTGTCAAGGGGAATCTAGTCATGGATGAACAGTTGACCGGAAGGTATCGGTACTGTATCTGTATAGATGAGATAATCATGAAACCTCCAGAAGCCGGCAAAATTGACGGCCAATACTCCAGTGGAAGGATGAGGGCTCTATGTTTCAAGAATATGTTGTTCAATGTTATACTTGAGGATTTCAAGGGTGTACGAGACGCAAAGGGTTTTGATCCAAATTGGAAAGTGCGTTGTACACAGACTTTGTCTGAGGAATATTAGGTTCTTTCAGTTTTCCGGGAGGAATGTGAGATGTTGATAATCCACATTTTTCTGTATATGACAGCGTTTAACAACAATGTTTAATATGTAAAGTTTTCTCTTTGGGAACTGTCTTGTGTCTGAAATGTAGTTTTTCAACGTTTTTGTCAGGGTCGCACTTTGTGGCCGAAAGTTGTTGTAAAACCTGTTGTTAATAATTATTTTTTTTCTGGAAATATGTAAGCAATTCTGAGAATAGTATGATGGTCATAATTGCAATAAATTTGTTCGATGTCTTTTGCATGTCCGAAATGGGTTAATAGTATGTGTTTCAGACACCTTGATTCAGGAAAGCAAATTTGATTTGGATGTTTTGGAATGTCTGAAATGGGTTAATAGTAGGACATGTTCAGGACTCCTTTGCACACAAGGGTGTGAATTTTATTAGCCTAACAGGAGTGTGTATTCAGAAAATATATTGTGGAATAAACTTTGATAAGTTGATTAGCGAGAAAAAAAATGTTGTCGTGCGCCTTGACGTGCTCAGCGCAATGTTTCGTTAAAGTTAATGCTATTTGGAGAAAACCTTGAAAGGTGGAGGTAACGTGGGGTGTAAAATGGGATTTATGTTTTAGGCACACATCGCCAAATGGGATGTTTGTAAAGTGTCAGTGAGGAAACATAGGCATTTACCCACTAGGGACTGACTAGGTGTCAGGGGGTGACTAGGTGTCACAAGGGAATGACTTGGTGTCAAATGTTAGATATATTTGTAGGAGTAGAGATGTGAGATACATTTGTATATTTAAAGGGAGTAGCAGTACTGAGGTACCCGAGTCAAAGAATGCGAATGAGGTTATGCTATTTTCTGTTACAAGTACAGTCTGAGTAGGTTGACAAGTTCACTAATAGTTTCTAGTTCTTCAATATACTAGTATGTTTGTATAATGAGTGAAACAAAAAAAAACAGTAATCAAGTAAACGTGAAGAAATAAAGGAATTAATATTTACACGTTGCACGCACGTACACAGTCTCTGTGGATTAATAATTAGTTGTGTCGCATAAAAATATTTATAAATGTTCTATTTATCTCTCTTGTTCACGTTTCTGTTAAATTTAAATGTTATTGATTGAGATTTTTTTTGATCCGACCTTAACCAAGTTTGTTGTTTTATTCGGATGATGTTTTCTAATGCTTTTAACATGTTTGATATAAAAATTAAATACCGTCGAATGTGTTATGCATCCGACCAGTTAAAGTTGTTTACATGTAAATTTCTGATTAATAATATATGTTTTAACGTAAGCGAACACTCATTTCCATTGAAGTATTCGATAAAAAATGGGGGGGTAATGTCATAGTCCAGGCTCACAGATGTAATATCTAACTTCTGTGCATGACACACCATGCATAAAACGCATTAATTATACACGCAACGCAAATATGCAAATGCCCGGGCAACACACGCGGGACGAATAACAAGGTGAAGACAGAAATGCGGAGGCGGTGAAGGGGGCGACAGGGGAGAAAACAAAAAAAACCTACTCGATTATCAAAAATACATAATTCCTTATGGAGATAAAGATGAAATCTATAGGTTGTGAACAGCCATGGACATGGCAGTCTTAATACTGCATTTCTGCCAAAGACACTAAGCACTATCCGAATTAGCGGACTATTATAATCGCTAACATATAGATGTTGCTTGCCGGTCTACGTGGGACGTTGTGAATATTGTGTATCAACAATCAACTCTTAAAAGTACTACAAAGGAACACTTCATCACGTTTACAGAGCTACTGCAG
>JXSR01S060669.1:14392-29866 GCA_000969725.1 Ophiothrix spiculata | reverse complement strand
TGAACACCCCGAAGGAAGCCCCGCCCAAGGATGCCTCCACCCAAGTTTCGTTGAAATCGGTCGAAATCTGTAGACGAAGAAGCGTTTTAAAGAATGTTCAAAAGCGCCCTTGTTTGACCCCCGATGACCTCAGGTCGCAAAATCGTGAACACCGTCATAGCCCCTCTACCCAAGGATCATCCTGCGCAAGTTTCACGAAAATCCATCGAAGCATATAAGAGAAGAAGCATATTTACGAAAGTTGAACGATAGACCGATAGATAGATAGATAGATAGATAGATAGATAGATAGATAGATAGATAGATAGACATGAACATGGTTAGATAAACCCATGCACTTAGATAAACCCAGGCACTGCGTGCATGGGTTAAAAAGAAGCAATTTATCTAATCACTGAAAAACTCATAGAAATGGTCACAGTGTGATCTATAATAATTACCTTAACTTTGAGTTGTCTGTTTGGTAGGTCTGTATATGAACTATTCCATTCTTCAATACTCCAATTCTTTTGATACAAAATAGTCTCCACTACTAACATGTCTGATATAGAGTCACCAACTGTCTATAACAAAATATGAAATAAAAAGTACTTAAGACATAACTTGATTTCCACAATGCTATATACAGTAAACAAAATAATATGATACAATATACAGATGAAACATGTAGAGCAAAACTGGATAATAAGCTAAAGGCCTGTTTGGTCCCTGTCTCCTAGAGATACATTTGTAAAGAAATAAAATATTCAAATTGAATTTTATAGCTACAACATATACAATATCAGCAAAATGATCTAGCTCAACCTAATGCTGTGATATTAGAGTATTCTACATGAATTTTTGAACATTTTGTACAGCATTTAGTTTAAGGAGAAGAAACTTCCCACATATGATAATGATAAAGTTCATCCACTGACAGACTTCTTGTAATACCCCGTGTCAACTTGAAGTCTGCTGGTGAACGTTCCTTTCGTTACTCTGCCTCCGTTGAATGGAACGCTCTCCCTAAGCCACTTCGCTTCATACCTACTTTGGCTCAGTTTAAACAGAAATTAAAAACCCACTTCTTTCCTGAGTGTAATTAGTTGTTCCTGTTTTTGTGTTCATGTTTGTGTTTCTTTGTGCGCCCTGAGGTCTGTACAGACGATTTTGCGCGTAATAAGAACCATTTATTATTATTATTATTAAAGCAGGTAAATGCTCAATAGGATATTTCATCCCATTTCTTTAACCTGAAATTCAGTAGCTACAATTTATACGACTTTAAAGGTCACCAGTGTGTATACATATTTATTGAAGCAGGTGAGGTGTGATTTGCACAGGTTTAAAACACTCTATATCGCCATACACCCAGCACACTTATTGTTGTTGGATTTAATTCGTGAACGCGTACTCAGAGCCTTGTGCGTACACGCGAACTAAACAACCTTGAAAATATACGCTCGCGTCAGGGACCACTGCGTTCTTGCTATAAACACGCGTTCATGAATTAAATCCAACAACTATAGTGTAGTGACAGTAGTGCAAGTTTTGTATACATATTACAAACCAAAGGCCAAGCAATAATTTATTGGACAATGTAAACAAAAATCCATGGTATGGGCTGCCTTACAAACAATGGGGCCCAGCACACTGGATTTTTGTCCAATAAACTTATGAGTGAACAGTAGGCAGTGTATATCATGAGGGAAGTGTCGGAGTGGAATGTAGAGCATATTACTCATACTCTGGCAACAGAATGGTGATTTGACTGAGAATGCGGCTATTGAGCCAGTCACGCGCTGTTCCTTGCTTACACACAATTTGGTGGAAAAATATAAGATGCGCATTGCATTGTAGTCGAGTAATAGTAGCGCGCTACATAACGTAGAGCTTGGTCACGACGCACTTGCGCAGCGTCGGGCCAGGCATGGTGCATGCGTGGCGCAACCTCCTAACTTAGCCAATTTTTTAGGGTGCAAATAGCTGTTTCCTATCTGTATTTTCTTTAATCTATGATATTACTATTCATTGTCAGGAAACCTAAACCAGTCACTGGGGAGTTACATATATAACCAGTTCGATACTAATGAAGCGAAAATCAAATTGTTAATACATTGTAAATCTCAACAATAAGTGTTAATGTCACTTACTTGGTTAATAAGGTCTACAAGAAGCCTTAGTTTCTTAGCTGCTTCTCTTTTTTCTGTTGATAAGCTGTAATAAAAAATGATATGAAACATTAAAGATGCAATTCATGATTCTGATGTGACAAAAACCTCAACTATTTTCTACCTATATAAAAAGAAGAGTACAAGATAAATGTATGCTGAAAATTTCACCTGATTCAGACAATTCGTTTTCATGTTACGAGCGTTTCAAAAATCGCCATTGGCTCACTATGTAGTAATTATTTAAAGTAGTAAAGACCCAACATTAATATTAGAAAATGACACATTTTCTCATTTTACCTAAAAATGCAAGCACATTTGAAAGAATGGTTTTTGGGATTGTTTATAGCTCTAAAAAAAAACCTCAATTTTGATAGAGGTGACCTTGAGTTGAAAAGTGAATCATTAATTACCCCTTTAATATTGTTATATTTGAACTAAAAAATATAAATATAACTTCTCATATTTCCAGCTGCCACAATGTTAAGGTACTAAAACCAATCCATGTTTATTGCAGAGTGGTAGACAATAGGGTCTGTATGCACAAAACAGGACTAAGTCCTTGAAAAATAAAACAATTTTTGGAATCTGTGATAATTTACATTCTTGCTTAAAGATCTATGCTTAATTTTCTATAATTTGACCATTTGTCTGTTTTTGAACATTGGCATTTTTTTTTCAAAAAGAACAAAAAATTGGATTAGTCCAAGACTAAGTAAGTTAATGCTGGACTAAACTTGTTTTTGTTCTATAACTAATTGCAATGTTCTAAAACAGACAAATGATTTTTAAAAAAAATAGATTTCTCTCAAAATGTGTTATTTTTCAAAATTTGCAATTTTACTTAGTCCTTTACAGACCAAACAGTCTTTCAATGTCCTGCTCACTTTTGAAAGGTGCTCACTTTTGATGAGAATTATAATCCCTTCATCGGTTCAAAAGGGAACTTGCAGCTATGGGAAAATGAAAATCCTGCTGATGGGTTTTCATTATGTCTGAGCAGTGTATGTAAAGTTATTCATAATTTACCTTTCATTATGACATACTTCATCTAATTTGGAGGTAGCAGCAGAGCTGAAGAGTACCTTTACAAAATAAATAAAGAAAGAAACCATTACAAACTTGTTGCCCTATCTGTTGTAACCGCTTGTTGCTACCGTGGTTTGTGTGAAAGTCAACTTGTTTACGCACGGATTACAGTGCGTGATTGGACTAATTCCAGTGCTGACGATCACGTGCGTTACACTCGAGTTACACGATGCAGCATGCAGGGAAACATAATAATAAAAATTCTGTAAATATGCCCAGTGTATATCAGCTATCTAAAACATCTGTATAGAGCATTTGATAATATCTTCCAATCAATATTCCCTCTCACCCCACACACCCATACATGGATAGCCATTCAAAGTTAGGATTATAAGTGTGTCAAAGCAAGGACATGAATAAATACTAAACACCCGGTCAATATTTTTTACTATTGCCTGCTAAAAAAAAAATAAAATCAGAAAATAAAATAAATATTGATTGCCTTTTCATTCTGGCAATAGTAAACTATTAAGTGATCAGTATAAAAATTAATGTCCTTATTTCATTGTGTACAAGTAAGAGCATTAATTTACCATTTAAACACTTCCAACAACTGTCTGCATATTATTTCCCTTTCAAATTTCTACTTGTAATAGTTAAGTTTATTATCATACTGCATGGTTTGTTTTTTGCGGATACTCTATCAGCTTGCTCACTAATAAAAAAAATGCAGCATCTTACTGTTCCATGTCCATTTGCTTCAAAGTAAACTCCTATGTCAAACTCGGTAGCTTTGTGATGTAGATGTTTGACGCCAGTGCTGGCACAACTGACAGGTACGTTCTGCAATTGGAATAACGAAATAATCACTATTAACATTTTCACCTGCTCTGTTGCTGTTTCTATTATAAACTAGATAAAATACTTGGGATTTATAGTGCGCTATGCATCCAAGATTTGTAATTCCACTCGGCTTCTGCACACTTTACAGGTGTTCGCTGATCACTGTGGCCCAAGTAAGCTCCATTCCACAACAAGCATCATTTCAGGTTCTGCCGCAACCTCTAGGGGCGCTGAACCTTTGATCAGCCCACAAATGCACAATCACTGCCCGGATCAGCTCCCTGAGTTTCGTATGGGTTTCCACGAGACAACTAGCAATTAGTACCTTGTCCAAGGGAATTTCAAGCACACTAAACCTTTTGGCACCAGCGTGGTTCGAACTCGGGACCTTCCGCACCGCAAGCGAAAGCCTTACCGTTTGAGATAACTTGACTGCTGTATAGAGTACATCATGTCAAGTGTTAGTTGTAGAGTAAGGATTTTTCACAGGAAAATTCAACTATGATCTCTTGCTCAGTTACTCTCCTGATAAACACAGGTAGGCAAGAAAATGGACAAAACGAAACTAACAATGCCAACTGGCAACCCCAGATTAAGGCAGGTCTAAATTGTTTGCAAAACAGAAGCTTAAATTAATTGATACCATGTGGATGCTTGTTTCCTACAGCTTTATGTCATGTTAAATAGAAGTTTAGTTCCATATGCACAAATCAGAAATAAGTTAGTCCTAGACTAATAAGTGAAATTTGATACTTTAATAAAATAACACATTTTGGGAGAAATGATCTTTAAAGATTTGAACTTTCATTCATATTTCCATTTTGGAACATGGTAATAATTTTTAGAACAAAAATTAGTTTAGTCCAGGTCTAACTTTAGTCAGCCTATATTCTTTTTTTTTAAAAGGTCACTGTTCTAAACAGACAAATGATCAAATCATATAAAATCTCTGCATACATTTTTAAGCATGGACACCAATTGTCACAGGTACCCCAAAACACATTATTTTTCAAGAAATCAAATTGCACTTAGTCTGGGACTAAGTTACTCAAAATACCAAGTTTAAACCAGCCTTATGAAAATATTTTTCTCATGTTAATTTCCAAACAAAGTATACACTTACCATCATTTTGGTGGCATAATGTGTTGAGCTGCCATTAGCGTAGGCAGTCTGTACTAATCCCAGATCAAGCTCTATTCCTGCTTGAGTTAATAATTCTTGAATATAACCTGCAATCTAAAAGAAAAAAACACATCTCAAATCTGGTATTATACCGAGTGAGTCAATAAAAGTGGAGTAGTTGAAATTGGAGCCATATTTAACGAAGAAGATAAATACTAAACAAATAACTTTTGTTTCTAAGTAGTTCACAGATTTACCTTTAGAATGGTGAAAAATTGGGATAATTGATAATGGCATTCCAAAGATATGCTTATTTTAAGAGGGTGGTATAAAATAATTCCTGTCCAACTAGCGAACGTTTTGATCATGTGTCTCATGAGGATTGAATGTGACAATGCCTTTCTATTACTATTTGCTGACCTTTGGTTTTGGTGACTGAAGTGTTTGAAATAAAACTCGTTAATGTCCAGTTCTTCCTTCTTCCTGGCCTACATGAAGCTTGATACACCTCTTGAGGTGTTTGCAAATTGCCTGCAAGAGTTGTTTGGCTATCCAATAGTGGAATTTGTCGGGACAACATACTGATTGATCAGTCAGAATTTCAAATCTCAATCTTTACTAAACCTTTGTTGATTAAGTGCAGTCTAACAGAGAATTTACAGAAAAACTGAGACAAAAGCCCTCAAGTCATTCTTTGAGGCTCTTTATCAGCTGCGAAATTACTAATGCCTGAATTTAGCCCCAAGAGAGGACAGTCATAAGACATACGACAAACGGAGACAAGGGCCAAGGGGTGTATCATGGAGGGGAAGAGCTGGACTTCAGTCACTTTTAATTTACACATGATAATGCTGAACAAAACCAAATGACACTTTTAAAGGCCCACAAAAGTCTTTTCAGGGTCAGAGAAAAGTAATATAAGGTAACGTCAGTTACGTCACATTCAATCCTTATGAGACACATGATCAAAATGTTCGCTAGTTGGACAGAAATCATTTACACTATTAACTTGAAATAAGCACATCTTTGGAACGCCTTTATTAATTATCCTCATTCTTTCAACATTCTAAAGGAAAATTTATGATCTTCTTAGAAACAAAAGTTATTTGTTTAGTATTATCTTGTTTTTTAAATATGGCACCCATTTAAACTATTGCAGTTTTATTGACTCACTCGGTATTTATTCAAATGAGTTAATTTATTAACTTTATTTACAATACAATGGCAGGCAAACACTATGGGTATGATCTTGCAGGTTAAACGCTTTGAACTAATGATGCAAAAGGAACAAAAAAACATGTTGCATGACTGCACTACTAGCCATGTTATGTGACAACACAAACATAAATTTGATCTTGCTTAAATAACCTTTTTTGTCATAAAAATAGTTACAGATAAATGATTTTGAAATGATAACGTTCAAAACATGAGGATGATTTAAGAAAAAAATAAATAAATGAAAGATAATTTTTTTTTGAAGAAATTTTGTACCCACATTGCAGGATTCATGTACGTGCAGTCATTTTGGGCTAGTAATTATTTGATGAAGTAAATGGGACCAAACAAAGTGTACACATTTCTTGTGTTGGATACTTTACATTTTATTATTGGTAATTATCTCACATCAATGACATAAATAAAATTTTCCTATTTTAGTTGACAATTTCCACTTACAAGAGTTGCTATTTTATCCCCATCAAGAAGTTGGAATTTTTCACCTGAAAAGAGAAAATATTTAACAAAAACTTTCAATAGAAACAATGTAAACAACATCTTTCTGAATGCATCAAACACTTCTGGTATATTGAAACAAATGAAATATGTTGTTACAGGTAGTTTAAAGTCAAATTCTCCTCAGCCGAGATTGTGAACTTAAGTGGTGTTGGCAGCAGTGATGATGACAGAACATTGGCCTTACAATGAAGAAACAAAAGTTAGATCTTCAATAAAATGAGACAAAGACTAATACAGGCTTTGTTTGGCTAGAAATTAGTTTTGAATATTTAAAAGAGAGAAATTGATCAAAATCCCTTATCAAATGTTTCAACAAGGACAACATTTATCAAAAAGCCCGTCCCCACACACAAACTTATAAATAAATTTGTATACCTCTAAAGAAACGACCATCTTGTCTCTCGCTTGTGATCGTATTTTCTTGTTTTTACTTGATTTACAGAGCAGAATTTACACAAATAAATAGAGATCATCAATCAACCAGCAAGACAATTATGACACAACTAACATTTAAAGAATTCTCACTGCTTTCATTCTGAAGACAAAATATAGTGTCATTTTGCCAATAATCAATTCTCGAGTATTTTCAAAAGTAGGACAAACTTTTCCCATATACATGGATGCGTGAATCACACAAATGACTTCCACTTCATCAACTGCAGTTATGGTGTGTTCAGCTAAGCACACACTGCTCTGATGTGCCAACCAGTGTTCTAACCTGATTATTATCCAATTCTATTGATAACACTTAACCTGACGCTTTGAAAGTAGTGAGAATAACATGGTTTTCCACTATTTTCACTTTAACTATTTCACAATTACAGTGTTGATGCACCATGAATATATTCTAGTACAAACTGATTAAGTAAAGCTCACTTCATTGCTACATCTCTAGGTATCTTAATGGATCATAAAGAGCAGGGTATTCGACTCCTGGCTGTTCCCAGCTTCATTTTGGTCATTTTCTGGATTTCAGAGTCTGTCTGTGCCTTATATATCCTCAACCATATGAGGTTGCATACTATTGGAAGGGAGGAAAGAAAGAAATATTAATAGAACTAGTCTATATCCATGATGAGTGAGCAATGCATGGGTAATAACCATCCCTATGGTGATAATTCCATTCCTGAATTGTATATTTGTAATTGTTGACACACACACACAAATTGCAAGGATAACAGCCTTACTGTTGATACAAATATTACATGCATACATATTTGTGATGACTCACCCCGAAAAGGGGGACTTTGCGACAGAACACTTTTCGAGAAACTGATGAAAATAGGCAGCAAAAAATAAAGAAAATAATAAGAATTTCCAGCAGATTTTCTGTTGTAAAAATTGGATCGCCTTGATCAATTTCAACAAGGAAGGTGTCATTTTAAAGCTTAGAAAATGTTGTAACAGATGAAATGATAAAATCAAAATTGATATCATCTTCAAAGTCCCCCCCCTTTCGGGGTGAGCCATCACATTTATCCATACTATGAAACAAAACTTACCTCTTCCCTTATAAAAGTACACGATCCTATCTGCATCACCATCAAAGGATATACACTTCATGTAAGGTTTGACATCCATCTCTGAAGGAAAAAATACATACCATTTCATATGTACCTTTCAACTATAGTGTTACACCAATAGCCTGCTACACTTTGTCAACCTAACAAAAACTCAATCTGTACATTTTTCTACTTATTTGTTCTGGTAAAGTAAGCCTGAATAAAAACTACTGAAGAGAGTTCATTCTAATATACTTTGATCAACACCAAATAGGGGGGCCTCTTCACATCGTGAATTGATACAGCTAAGCACGAGCATAGCTGAACACAGCACAACTGCAGGAAACGCAGCGCGCTTTGTACGTGTGAATCAAACGTCAGTATCTACGGCGCACATGTTAGTGGGATTATGTTTACTTGCGGATGAAGAAAAGACTCATAATTCTCGCCTATTTAGTGTTGATCAAAGTATAGTAAGGTATAGTAGGAAAATAATGGCATCCCAGAATCTGTTCAACATGTTTTAACTAATTAAAGGTTTGATGGTAATATAAAACTGAGCATTGAAATCAGTGCAGAAATAAGCAAGGTGATAAGGATGGATTCCAATGATGTAGATTCTCAGGTTGGAGAAGAAAAATTTTAAGCAATAAAAAAGTTAAAAATTAACTATAACAAGACAGCAGACTTTTTCTAATTTTAATCACACTGAGCAAATCTAAAGCAGGTTAACTAGTCAACTAAATATCAAAAGGTTTAGTATTTCAGTGGTCAACATAATTAATTTTAAGTCAAATATTTTTGAACCAAAAAGCATATTTTATTTTATATTTTATGATCTAAATTACAACATAATAGAGAATTCAAAAATGAAATTTGCCAAGTTGTTAGAAACATCACACATACATAATGTTGGTTGCCGCCCACTGCTTCATGAAATCAGACCTTGCCTTCCATAGTCTGATCCATAGGACCTTATTTTTTCGGTGATACTATCCACAATACAAATCCACCATCACATTATATTCCATCCACTAACTACTAGAATACCCCGGGTTCAAGATAGCCCACTGATCTCAACCCGAGCCTTTTATTTCGGGGTAGGTAGTAAGTGGCTTTCTTGATCACTGGACTTGGTAGGTATATCCCTCATAATGGTTTGTGTTACCCGAAAAAACAAGGGTTCTATTAACCAAACTAACCTTCCACACAATTGCAAAGTCTAGCAACTCACCTGGGGGAGGTTTCTGCTGTAGCTTCACGTAATCGGCACCACACTAAATTGGAAATAAACATAATTATATGTAAATCTTAAAATTTGTATTTGAAAATTGAAATGAAATAACAAAAACATTTGAAATTACTATTATACAATGAGTGCAATTAATGGTGAGAATATTACAAGTTGAAATTTACGAAATGTTTCATTCAACAGTGTGAATTCCATTGGAAGAATGCAAAACATGAATTATAGTTGTTGGATTTAATTTGTGAAATGTGTCCACAAATTCATGAGTTTACAAGCGAACAAAACAACCTTGAAAATGTATGCTGGCGTCAGAGACCACTGCGTATTTGCTACAGACACACGTTCATGAATTAATCCAACAACAATAGTTTTTTTTAAATAAATAATCTCAATAGATCTCTGTAACTTGATTGGTTGATTATTGATTCATGCATATACCCTGTGACATGTTGATCTGGCACAAAATCTTGTAGATAATCTCCCAATGTTTCATCCACATATGATTATCATGGCAATACGAACAAGTGACAATTTTACCATGGTTAGCTATTAAAACACCAACATGTGACATTGTGTCTATACTTGTATTTATAACATTCGGCTGAAAGCCAGGCTAATCCCAATAGTGCATATGCATTAAATTCAAGGGATGCCTCCGAATTGGACTTGTGCATTGGACTGAATGAACACTGTATAGCTGCCATTTTCATATGATGATGGCTTGACCTGTTGTATAACTTTTTGAAATTATTTTGTTCACATTATAATAGATAAAAGTATACATTTCATGTGATATTTACAAAGAGTCCAGTTAAATGACCTGAGATGAATAATATACTTCCTCAAATTCAGACTTTATGTATAAATTTGTACAATGTCGGTTGTCTAGTCATGCTAGGCGGGTTGTTGAGTGGCCTAATTAATACATTTCTTATTTGTGACCCGCCATATCGAAAGGTACCTTAAAGGTCCGAAAATAAAACTTGATTTTTTTTTTCTAAAAGCTGAGAATTTAAGCTTTAAACTAATGCCTTCATTTTAGTTTTTGGATGTTCAGTTGCAAAGTTACATCCAAATTGGTAAAAGGCATAGGTCCGATTCGGAAAACTATAGTTCTGAGAAAATCAAGTTTACAGTTTTTGTACTGACTATAACTTGACTGGAGAGAGGATTTTACCATGGTTTTTAACACATTTTTCTTATGGTTTGGAATTGGATGTTAGAACCTGATTAATATGATAGAATAAACTTCAAAGATAACGTTTCTGATGAAATTAGAAATTTGACCTTGGACGTGATATTTGACTATGCTCAACTTCAATGGCCGCCCATATCCTGTAATTTACTATGCCGACCTTAAAGTTACTAATAGTTACCCCCTGTTCATTCCTATCAGTCTCGTGGAATATTCTTTCTATCTAGGGTCTGGTGCAATATTCCATGAGGCCGACAGGTTGGCCGGCAGGCCGAATGGAATATGGCACCAGACCCTAGCTATTTCCCGTATTTTGTAAGAACAAGCAGGAGGCAATTTTTTATCTTTTAAAGTGAGCATGATTTTTGTAATCTCGTTGGTAAACCTACCATCGAAAAAATAATAGTTGTAACATAGTCTTGAAAACACAGAGAAACATTTGCGCCGTGCACTTGTTTAAATATGCGTTTATTAATCTGAGCGTACACGCACGTGTTGAGACCACTGGGTAAACGCAGCATTACATATGCAATACATTCTAACGCAGCAGCTTAAACAATGCATGAACACATTATCAGTTCAATGAATAACTAGCAAGTATTGAGTTTGTGTAAGAGTCACAAAATACAAGCTATATTCAAGGCTTGGTTTATTTTTATTATTTTGTGTAAAATATGTTTGACCAATGAGATTATAGAAATCATGTACACTAAAGGATAAACATGGATATGACGGGACATATATAGTTATAAGAAATAAACATACCCCTGTACATCCATGTGCAGACACACTCTAAAAAGAATTTTCATCTTGCCCCTATCAGCAATGATCCACAAACCAGGAGCTGTCCACAGTTGGGAATGTACCCACAGCTGGAGATGTTCTACCAGCCGTGTCCATGTTTGGAGGCAAACACATCTCATCACACAAAATACAATTTTATTTCAAACATTGTTCCAACTTACCTCCTTATTCAGTTTGCCCTTTGACCCATCATTAGTGACTGTGATCTCTAGGTGGCCTTTCAGATGTTCTTTAAGTTGCTCCACCTTGAGTGCACCTATACCATTAGCTCCATCAAGAAGAATTTGATTGGAATACGGACCTTTCCCACCACCTTGCTGTGATAAAAAAGATTGGTAGAATCTTGGTGAAATTACTCGGAATGGCTGCTGAGTTCAAAATTCAAGTTTTCACTCTAGAATAGATCTAGAGTTGTTCAACATTATTTGACAGGGTTACTGATGCTATAATGTGAGGAGAATTAACATTTTGCACGCACATATCGTTGGTCACATCACATACTGTTCTATATGAGGAAAAGACGCATTTCGAGAAAATTGCCTTTTGAAAATTCTTACGTAGATTTTGTGTCGTAAAATAGCCTTTGCACTTAAGTTTTCTTCTGATACTAATTCCTTTTTAAAAGAAAACACTTCAAACTTGTTATTGTGTTTGATTTCAACTAAAATTGCTACTTGTAACCCTATTTAATATAGTTGTGAACTTATAAGATCTCTATGTGAAAAAGCTTTTTTACATTTAACGATCTCTTGGTACAGTAATTGAATACGTCAAACTAAGCTATTTCATATAGATCTGTATGTGAAAAAATTTTCATCGCGAAATTCGAATAGCGCACCATATAGATCTGTATGTGATGCGTTGTTTACACTATACTTAAGTACATGATTTTACATATAGCACAGTTTGTGAAACGCTAAATCTAAATAGAACGCATAAAGACCAAAATTAATTATTTCGTGTTAATTAGGCTAAATTAAGGCCTGTAACTTGGTAGATATAAAGAAATCATCAATATATCAATCCAGACAAATTTTCTCAAAATAGTAAAAAATGTCATATAGACCGGTATGTGACGCGACCGACGATATGTTTCCTTATTTCATTTATGCTTCCATCTTACTTATACTACATACCCTGAGTTTAATGAATGCATCTGTAAGCTTTTCATAATATCCAGCCTCCGTTGCCTTCCCATAAGCACCTTGTGTGTTGTGACATCTCACCATGTAATGTAACTGGGGTGTTGTCAATAAGCCTATCAAGACAAATATGAGTACAATCATATTTGGTGCGATCGATGGTTGTCCATTTCTGAACATCTTTATTTTCTGGTTATCCATTTAGTTCCAAGCTAATACATTAAGGCAACTTCCTATGCATGAATTATAGTAATATAGTTGGTTATAATTTCAAAAATCTTTCACAAAATGTTAATATTAAGAGATACTATGAGAATAATATCCATTGGTTAAATAACTGCGCTATTTTCACTCCAGAAGTGAGAAT
Source organism: Ophiothrix spiculata (assembly GCA_000969725.1). NCBI lineage: Eukaryota > Metazoa > Echinodermata > Ophiuroidea > Amphilepidida > Ophiotrichidae > Ophiothrix > Ophiothrix spiculata. The sequence goes on along the minus strand of JXSR01S060669.1, from coordinate 16,728 downwards.
GAAAATAGCCCAGTGCTTTTACAGGGCTCTTTTTATTCAAATCCATTTCTGGTCGAAATCTTATAGTATTGCGTTAAGTATGTATCTAAATTGTGACCCACAATCTTTGATTAAGCCCTGCATTGCTTGGTATTCACTATAAAATCCATGGAATTAAATAATTTTTAAAAATATATATGTAAAAAGTAAAAAAAAAAATTTAAAAAACCTCAACCGACCGATCAACCCAAAATTTTTATTTTTCCGCTGGAGGGCAAACAAACAATTATTTTTTGGCCTTGAGGGTCAAAAATACCACATACAAAATTTTATCACTTTTTGTGAATATTAAGAGGGTGCTACCGAACATTTGTGTGTAAACTAAGTCTATGGGGTTTTGAGGCATTTTTAAAAATGCTTTCAAAATTGTTCTTTTGCATAATAAAGAAAATCAAAAAATCAATTTTTTCAAAATCAGCCTAATGCTCACGCATGTATGGCAAGTTTCATTTTAAAGTAAAGGCAGAAGTAAAAGGCTGTGTTAACACATGAGCAGCTCTAGAGCAAGACAACTTAGCAGTTGCGTTAACACTGGGACACAACTTACATGTTAGTCATGAGTGAGACACTTTCTATAACTGAGTTCACACTGGGAATTTGCTCATGAGCGGCTTACGAGTGAGAATAAAGTCAAGACCAAATTCTTATGTGTGACCACACCCTAAGTTAATATGGATGGTTGTATTTTCTTTGTTTTATAGAAACACATTTTTAGATAATTATGCTATTTAATTTCTTCACTTTTATATTCTAATCATTGTCGTGTATGAATTAGATTAGTAACTGCTGTTTACTCGGTGCTCGTAAAAATAATGCACTTTGTGCTGAAGTCATGGACCATGGTTGTCCAACTCAATTGGCTTCACCTCATGAGCACTGACAACTCCAACTTCAGCACGCAGAGCATTATTTCAAGTTCAATTTCACCTGTGTCAAGTAATACACAGTTATTAATCTATAATTATCTCATCATGGTTGCAATTAAATCAGAATTAATCCTTCAATAACAACTGCTTTCTTTATACATTGTACAATTTATACTATAATTTGTTTTCTGTAAATATACCCTATTCACTCGTCCAATTCAACTATGTATTTTCTGAATGTATGTCACTGTAGCATTGGGTTGTTTCATACTAGTGTGACAAAAATCATAGAGTAGGGTGATTTGTCAAATTTTTGAAAGTTGGAGTTTTTAATAAATTAAAGGTTTGTCAGTCGGAAAATAGTTGAATTGGACGAGTGGATAGGGTATTTGAATAGACTTATATTTTTATTGTATATAATTACATAAAATAATTTGTATAATTCGAAAGCTGCTATCATCTGGGTCTTATATGGGAACCAGTTTCTGTAACTTGAATTGAGTAGCCATGTATAAAAAGAATAAGGATGGCAAATCAGGATATTTCTCTGGTAGAAATCACTCACCATAGTCAATATATTGCCCTTTTAATGATTGAATACCGTCAATAAGAGTCTCTGCTAAACCAATACTACTAGGTCTTGTGTCCCTGGCTATGAAGATGTTTGCTGACTGGCCCATATCAATGTTTTCTTTGGAAATAACGTCAAGAAGAACTTCCTCCATATTATCTTCTCTGTTGAAATGATATAAACAACAATGATTAACATATATTCAGTGTAAACAGTGTAAAATCAATTAAGTATCAACCTAGAAGCTCCTCTTTACCATGGACGTTTGTTCCCTGTACACATCTATACCTCACAATGAAGGTCTCCTGGCACTTAAGCATTTCCTTGATCGCCGCACCATCCAATCACCTTCTACCAATACCATCATACGGTTAGCCGAACTCGTCCTCACTTTGAACCATTTTGTCTTCCAAGATGAACATTACCTGCAAGGTCACGCGTTTTGAACTCGCCTCCCAAAAAGGGGGTGCTGTTACGTTTTTTGGTTTCATGCTGTTGTTTTGATTTGATTTTTCAAAAACAACACAAGCTATCCCAACAAATTTAGTGTCATTTTAAAGTTGTATTAATATGCTATATGCCTGCAAAGTTTCATTGGTCTAGCTTATGGTGAAGTACAGATACAGCTATTTAAAGTTGGAAGCCAAGGGGTGGTGCAGGAAGCGGTGCCACAGGAAGCGGTGCCACCTATAGAAACTCTATGGGAATTTGTTAATTTTAGTAAACTTTTTGCAGAAATGTTAATTTATTCGTCAACTCTGGGTATATTGCTATAAATTTGGTACTAAATGAAAGCTAACACATTCCACTTAACATTTTATGATTAAACAGTGTGTGTGGTTATATATAATGGAACTTAT
>JXSR01S060668.1:214893-242652 GCA_000969725.1 Ophiothrix spiculata | reverse complement strand
TGTTCAGTGAATGAGAGCCCAAAGTACAATGGGCAAAGAACTTACCATCATAGTCATTTTTTAGAATCATTGGCTGATCTTGAAATATATTTCCTTCCAAATAATTTGGCAAAATGTAAAATGAGCCATTTTTTTTAAAATTGCCCGTATGCGTTAATACTGACCTTGAACTTGAATGGACTTTTCATTCCCTCTTGACAGTGATCGCGACAGCAATATATCATTTTCATGACGTCATGATCAGAATTCAGTATATCTAGGAACGTGTTTCCCTTAAATAGCATGTGATTGGCTTACATTTTTATTTCTGTTTATTTACATCCAATCACCACCCATGATAATATTAAGCCTATGAAAATGGGGTCATTGGGGGTCATTATCCTTTTTCGTCTGCATTTTGGGGAATAGGTGGAAACACTACTGTAACAGTCATCGGTGTCTAATAATGGCAGAAATGATCATCGTCTGAATTACCACCTTCCTCATGATGCAACAATTGATTCATACAAATACTCATACTACCCTCGTACAGTCAAGATATGGAACCACCTACCAGCAGCTGTATGTGTTTCATCAACATCAGCCTTCAGTCAAGCCGCCCTTCCTACCATCAGAGAGAGCTCTGCAAAGAACCAAGAACTTTGTTGGATTTTTGGTTGTGGAGATATATTATTTTTTGACGTGACTTTTTCAGCCCATATATTTATATAACTTTGTGTGCATGAAGATTTAATCAGTATAGATGGATCGGAAAATTCACCGATACCAAGATCGGTATTTGTAACGGTATTGTAATTTCAAATTTGTGGGTAAAATTTGAAAATAAAGTACAATTAAATGTAAATATCACAAAATGATTTTCAGGGATTTTTTACAAAATCCGCAAAGAAAATTTGTAAATCATGGCTACAAGTTGTCGAATTACCTCACGAAAAATCTGTGCACGAGGCTATCTTGTTTTTCATAATTAGCCTAAGTTTATGGCCTCCAACTTTTGTAAACAAAGTAGTCAATCGGTGTAAGAGCAAGTACAATGCTTATTAGGTGACAATGGACTCTTTTTATTTTCAAAATGGCCCACCTGTGATATGTGATGTTTCATATTCATCCACTATCAGTATTTATGATATTTGCCACTTTCAGCACGTTGATAACATTTCCACCACTTGAAGTAGGCCTATCCATTTGCATCGCAGTGAAGATAAGGCTGTGACTATTTTTTTTTTTTTGGGGGGGGGGGTTGATCTTGCAAAACATGGACGCCACCACTTTCGTATGTTTCATAATGCATCTTGAAAGTACCACAGTTCTACCCTATCTTTTTCTAAGCCATTTTCCCATAGAAAACAATGCAAAATTTTAGCATGAATGAGCATCACTTTCATGATTTCTATGTGATTAGATGTTTGTTTGTTTGTTTGTTTGTTTACCTCGGTTGGTCCGTGACGGACACATGCCATTAGATCCATGATGAACTCATGGTCTCTTCCAAGCTCATACAAAAGTACCAACCTGGATAGCCAGAAATGGCTAATCTATGCATGCTGGCCAATGCATGTTGTTTACTGATCATTTCAAAAACACAACCCTGTATTCTTTTCATTTAGTAACAAGATTGAAAATCTTCCCCATAGTTTTCCCCACAGACATTCACACTTACGATGTCTGCTGAATTCTGCAGACCTACCGTGTTAAATCTGGACCAGATCAGTTTTTGAAATGAAGGGCACATCTCTTGGCTCTTACTAAATTATAGTGCTACTAATGGACCATATTGGAAACAGGGCTCAATTACTCAAGTTCTACAAAATGCGGGACAAAATGATTCATCTCCACAAAAACAAGAACAAAACTTTCTGATCATTTTTGTTAATTTCTTTACAACACCTTTTTATGGCCCTGCCCTGCCACACCCTCTACTAAAACCAAGTGAACAAATGTGAAAGCATTATTCATTGTTTTTTTATTTTCAATTTATTTCCATGTTTGTACAACATTTATCAAAATACATGTCAAAAAGTGCAAGTTGGAGATCTTTGAGATGTGTCAGAACTTGAAAAAGAATTAATTTGATGTTAAAGAGACAATTCGTGATTAACCCTGGTCTATCTTAATTCAGATTTTTTACTTATTTAAACTTTGATTTCAAAAGGATCCCGGAATCATTTGAGTTTGCCGTTAACCTGAGCTCAATCAGCAGATGCATGCCCAACTATCCCTGTTAGCAGATTAAGATGAAGCGCCTAAACAACTAGACCAGATGGACAAGCTATTAGTTGCTTCAAGCGTTGCAGAAGCCAACCAGATTCTATGTGATTATGAAGTAGAAACAACTACCAAGTTCTGCATCCTAAACACCCATGCAAACTATGGTGAATCAATCATAAATTTAGGTAAGTTGCAAGTTCTATCTAATTTCCTGTAATATACTGTAAAACCACTTAATTTCGCTAGTGATTTAATCTCGCTAGACAGAAAATTCGCTAAATTAAATCCCTCGTGAAAATTATACATTGCATTGAAACTAATGGTCATTGTTCCAGATTAGCGAAATTAAATTCCAGCCAAGTTGCTGCTCATTTGAAATTCGCGAAATAAAGTACCCGCAAAATTAAAGTGCTTTACAGTATATAGTGGAAGGAAAGGGGACATTTAGAAACATATACACAGTTGGTTGAATTCAACATTTATAAACTTTATAACCAAACTATGTTCTCAGCCCTGCGTCCAGTCGAAAGGACCTCCAGAAACACCTCTGCAAAATCAAGAAACTTTATTCCCATACACGCAAATAAAAACTGTTATAAGTACTCATTTATTCCCCGATGAATCAACAACTGGAACTCTCTACCAGAAAACATCACCAAAATAGACAACAAGAAAGACTTCAAAGTGGCAATTAGAAACCATAGAATTTTAAGCATAGCAAACCACTTGCCAAGCGCACCAAATCCTGCCCGGTTGACCCCTACCAGGGGTGTTGGACAGTATTCATCCAGATCCAGATCTGAGAATCAAACTTCATTTCATAATGGCTAAAATTGTTCTTTTTTTTCTTTTAAATTTATATTTTTTTGGTTAAAATTTAGAGTTATTTGTAGGGTTAGATTCCATGTAGGGTAAGGGTTACTGGTTAATGGGCACCCTATCAACATCAACTCTGGAGGCTTTTCGGGGCAATGTGGCAGCCATCTTGTAACCAGTTTTGCTGTGATTTTTACTTGCACCATCATCGTCCATCTTTGTTTTTCCGCACCATGTATTGTGAACAGGGTTCACATACAGCACCCTCAGTTACTGATTCTTTTCTTGTATATAATTGCTAACTGTTGAGGTGCTTTCTACGTCCTCTGCTTGAGCACCAGCTATCAACTTAGCATATGTTCATCAAAATGGGTTTTGATAAATAGAACCATCTGAAACTGACATCATAACATAGCTTTTGTTCAGAGCTGTCCACTACCCTCTGCAGTACAATCAAACAGGGCCCATACAGGGGATCAGTGGAACAGTACTAGTTCTAATTTCCATATAAATTATCCACATTTTAATTGGGTATGAATAACCCTACATAATTAATTTATAGATTAATAAATGCGCATGAGTGAAATGAGACAAAATCAATGCACGGACGGTCAATTTTGATGCGTCCAATTCATGAGGCCCATTAGGGCCAAGTGCATAGGATAGCAATCAGCAATCAAAATTTACCGCAAGTGCATTGATTTTGTCTCATTTTACGAGCATAATGGAATGCAAATTTATTAATCTAATTCATACATGAAAGAAAAATAATATTGTATATTTTACGAAAAGAAATAAGGCCTTTAATATGATGATCATCAAAGTCCAAAACTTCCTAAATTAAGTAAATCATCACGTAAATCATTGAATAGGTTCATCAGGATTTTCAATATCATTTTATTTCAAAGTTCTTTGCAAAAATCCACTTACTATTTTTGGAAATAATTTAATGAATAAGTAAATCATCACCCAACAAAAACAATGAACAATCATATGCACTAAATGCCCACCACGCAAACTGGGACGCAACAAGCGCATTGCATTGTGAAGTTCCACTGCACTCAGCTTATTTTATATTCTTGTGTTCTAATTGGCTGAGTGACACACAGAGTGTATGAAGATACTTTAATGTTTTTTAATCATTTCTTTCAGACAAAACCATAAAAGAACACAAAATCAATTTTATTCTCTATAAGTCGTGCTCAGGTGGGGCCAGTGCCAAGGATGTTGCCACAATCGAAGATGGACTCCCACACATCGTCCTAGGTAGAAGGTACTATGAGTGTCAACATGGAAAAGATTATTGGAGCAAGAAGAAGCAGGTAAATGGGCACTGCCACCTTCCAGGGGGAGAACCCCCTCCCTCGAGGGAGAACTAATCTATTAATATTGGTGTCAGCCCTTTTTTTGGGAAGGATTTTACTCTGTAACTCTGTTACTCACCAAGTGAAGCTTTATCCATATAAAAGTACACATTTCTAGAAGGAAATTTGCATGTTGAGCACAATGGTGATGTTTATTTTTGACAAAAGCCCACGATTTTGGATTTAGGGCCAAATATGCACTTTTGGTGCCAAATTTTTTTGGAAAGACCAATCAATTTTTTTTTGTAACAAATGGAACTAAACTACTTTTAAGAATCTAGAAATCAATATCCAGGTTTGGTTTTCTCAAATTTTTGATTTTTTTCTAAAAGTACTTTAGTTTTAATTTTTACAAAAACAAATTTTGTTTTGACACTTAAATCAAGTGTTTCTAGACACTTTTTCTGACGGTTTTCTGAATTCTGCGTCATGTGATTGACCATTTTTATTTGAGAATATGTTATCGGGAAAATGATTTTATCCAAACACACCCATCCATTTGTAGACAAGAATTCTGATATGTGGTTGCAGAGTTAATGAATTTTGAAAAATTGCCCATTTTTTTTTGAAGTGAAGAATTAAAAATTTCAGTTCTCTACAAGTTATGTGGACATCCATGCATTCTTAAGAATTTTTTTAATATATCTTCTTAATCACATGTTATTAAACAACAAGCGGAGTCAAGAACAATGATTTAGGTGAAAATTCTGCACCTGTTCTCTACTTGCAATTCTGCCCAAACTAAGTGCTGACCAGTCCTTTATCACGCTGAACTAATCATATGTGTGGGTGTACTGGTGTGTGTGTAATATATAACATTCAGACAATTAAAATATTGAGTAGCGGTGTATCTTTTATTGGTGCCGTGACCTCGATAGTCGAAAATAAAGAAAGTAAAAGATTTATCCCCTGACCTGCGTTCTCCAAAATTAGTTTAAAAAACAATACAAAAACTTCATAATTTTACAACGGAAGGTCGGATTTGAAAAATTCAAACGGTTTCGGATTCCTTAGATCACCTGCTTTCATTTACAGACTATTTAAAGGGGCATTGGACAAAATTTTTAAATTTTAGTTGTAAATGATTTACATTTAACATGTTAGTAAATAACAGTTAATTACCAAATATTTGGAAAATTTTGATCAATACTTCCAGAAACGTCAAAAAATAGAATTTTATTTTATTTACTAATCTTGGGTATGAGGCTATTCTCTGAAAGTATGTATTGATGCTATATATCACGACAGAGACAAAGTCTCACATCACAGATTGCAGATAAATTAAAAGAAATTTTGAATTTGCATCAAATCTCCTGATAAAACCAATTTTAAAGTTTCAACACTAGAGGGCAGTATTTATCGTTGTCGACAACGATAATTATAAATAAAAGACTATCGTAATATTTTGATATATAGGGGTTGGATTTAACAATGAAACTTTGCAGGCCGCCATTATTACCACTAACACTTCAAATGATGCAAAAATCTCAGAATGTTTGGAGAAAAGTTTGGGGATGATGCTGAACTTGTCCAATGCCCCTTTAAAGAATTTGAATAATAATTTAAAAATCACCTGAAGTGTCTACTTATATAATGGACTCTTCTGACTGACGTCATCAGTTCAAAAGGATAGTTTACATAAATAGTTGTGGCTATTTTATTCGCTTAAATTTTATAATCAATACTATATTATATTTTTATTCACTGTGTTTGGACTTAAACAAGTTTATAAGGAACGGAAAACGCATCTTGTGTTTTGACTTTACAGTCTATTTTTCTTTTCCTTGTTTGTCATAAAATTGCATTATTTTGTTTTACATTGTTTGTGATTTATGATGATTGAATTAATATCATTGTCCCCTTTCGGGACGCGGGGACTTCCCCGCCGATCGAGTTCAGGATGGGGACTTTAAAATGGTTTCTGTCCGTGTGTCCGTCCGTCTGTGTGTCTGTGATGAAAATGTTAACCCAGATGTTAACCTGCATTTTCTCAGAGACCGAGGGTTTCACGTTCCTGAAACTTAATGGGTGGGTGAAACTTGGAGGGCGGGGTCGATTGTTGATACCAAAATTTTTTGAGGTCACTTTGAGGTCATCAGAGGTCATTCAAGGTCACGGGAGTTAAAATGGGGTGAACTTTTGCCACATTCGGCATTGACATATTTTACGCATCATGTAAACCCGAGTTCTACTTGTTATTATTATTTCTTCTGATGAAGACATGACGAAATTCAAGTCAAAAGGTATGTGAATTCTGTGCTGAATGTTTATAGTATGAGCACATATGAATTTTTATTCCTGTCTTTTTTTGTTCTTTTGTTATTCACCAAATTTGCAGGATAAATCTGAGGCCAATGATCAACCCAAAACAAGCAAGAAGAAGCATCACTTTTCGCAACCCACACGCAAGTTTGAATGCCCGTGCAAGGTGGTTACGATAGATGTTTTGGTATTCCCAGATCTCAAGGTAAGATAGGAATTGGCTTTGAGGAACTTTTTGAAAAACAATTCTAAACTTTCCAATGTGATTCCATTCTTGAAACATCTTCAACATCTAATGAGCCAACAAACGTATGGCACATGAGTAAATTGTAAGCTTAACCATGAAAAATACCACAAGTGAAAAAAGTAGAGACCTATCTCATCAAACGTAGCAATCTTTTCGCTTTTGTTCTGCACAATTAATTTTGTTAAAGCTAGTACAGGTTTTAATGAATACAGGAAAATAAGGTGCAAACTTTGCATAGCCAAGAGCAATTTCTTGTAAATGACCATTTTGTAATCATGAATGTACGCTCAGATAAGGAGTTACATCATGCATGCGCTGTGCATTTGTTGGCCCGCTATTCAACATCTAGGATGCCACCTGCGGTGAAGTTCAGAAGAGGATCAGTTGGAACTCAGGATTAGAACGCTGATGATGGTGATGGGTATCACTGAAATTATTTGGTACAATAATGTAGTATCTTTGACAAGTTTTAAACTTCTAAGAGCTAAGAAGATCAGGAATATTAAATTCACATTCAGGTAACAATGACTTCTTATTATAATGACCTACGTATGCAACATGCTCGCGATATTGCTCATATGCTTTATGTTTAACGCAACAATACCCGCTCGCAATGATATCGCAGAGGCAGCGTTTGACTAAATACAATGCGGAAGCAGTGTGTGGACTGATAGATATCTTTAGCAGATGGCAAAGTAACAAACTTAACGAAAATTACGATTTTCACCTGTTTTTATCCAAAAATGGTAAAAATTGGTAAGACCATATAATTACGAGATAAAGGCCATTGAAGCTGAGCATACAAGGTAGAATTTCTAATTTCATCAGAAACATTATCTGTGAAGTGTATTCTATCATATTAATCAGGTTCCAACATCCAAAACATAAGAAAAATGTGTTAAAAATGAAGATAAAAATCCTCTCTCCATTGAAGTTTCACTTAGTACAAAAACTTTAAACTCAATTTTCTCAAAACTATAGTATTCCGAATCATCAGCCCAATGCCTTTACCAATTTGGATGTAACTTTGCATTCAAACATCCAATAACCAAAAGCAAGGTGTCATTTTAAAGCTTGAAATATAATCTTTCAGATGAGACCAAAAATCAATTTGATTTTGGTACCCTTAAAGGAGCATGGTCCGATTGTTTCAACTTTTGTTCAAACTTTTTGAGATTTTGGTATCAAAATATTGGTCATATTTTTCTCATAGCCCATGAGAAATTTAACGGCTCAGGTATGTACCCTTTTTGAGATGCATGAAAATGTGTCTAAAAATTATGGTAACCATAATTAATTTATAAAGTAACGTATAGGCGGCTCTGAAATACACAATTGCACATAAAATCAAAACCGTTTGACCAATTTAGCTGAAAAAGGTACCTTTCGATATGGCAGGTCACATATACTAGCAAACTCTACATGAGTGAACAACCTGTTAGAAATAATGCATTTATACAAATTTTGTTTCACATATTTCTAGGTCATTTTGAAAAAGGTGATGATATGAGTCTCTAGCACTGTTTTCTCTAGGCACACAATAAGGCAAATGTATTAACTGACATACAGTTCATGTAGTATGTAGTAGTAATATCATTGTCTTATCTTCCTTAATACTGATGAGCTAGTTAATGAAACTCAATGGGATTTCAAACTGCAGTAAAATTTCACAAACAATTAGTTGGTAATATTTTTAAAACTTAATGAAGCTCATTGACATTTCAAAAACTGCAGTCAAATTTCACACAAACAATTCATTGGTAATATTTTTAAAACATTCCATCCATAACATGATTAATGTATATATAAAAGAGGAATTCAGCTTTTTTAATAAGAAATATATATTCCTCTTTTTTTTAGCCATTGATGGACTTTTGGTACCAAATAAAAAAACGACAACACCAGAAATCTTGCAAAATTAGTTGAAAATGATAGTTTCCCACTTTTGTAAGCAACCCTGCTGGCATCTCTGAACATAAAGTAAAATGTCCTTAGAGCAAATCAAACATAAAGCTATTCCCTGCAGGAATCGGCAATGGGGCAATCTACGTGGGCATGCAAATCCAGATTAATGCGCATCTCCGTAAGCCGCTTTGCAGAAGATTGTGGCTACACGGGCGTCAGATCCGGATCTGCTGTACAGCACTCTGCGTACATGCGTACGTGTATCACGGTCTATGGAGATGTGGATCTGCGCTCCGTGTAGATTGTGCCCCAATGTTCATTTGCAGTTCATGACCATGCTTTTCATTTTTCTTATTACCTACAGTTATCAATCAACAACACTGAAAGTAGAAGACGGAATACTTCGAAGAAAATCAGGCGGGATGGGTCATCTTGTAGAACTGAACGAAGGGTGTACATACAGCTGCCCCCTGTTGGCAAGCACAACCACCCTACAGGACAGGTATGCAGCTTAAAGGTGCAATTAGTGATTCTGATGTGACCAAAACCTAACCTCTTTTTTGGCTAAATAAAAAAGAGGAATACAACATAAATGTGTGCTGAAAAATTCACTTGATTCCGACCATTCGTTTTCAAGTTATGAGTTTTTCAGTATTTTAAAAAATCTCCATTGGCTACTGTCTTGTATTACTGTTGGGACTCCGACAATAAATGACACATTCTCTCACTTTTCTCAAAAATGCAAGCATATTTGGAAGAATGGTTTTAGGATTGTAATATATATCAGTCAGGGATTCTTACTTGCTAAAATTCAACTTTGATAGAGGTGACCTTGAGGATGAAAAGTGGATCATGAATAGCCCCTTTAATGCTGATATCCATTGTCAAAATTGCTAATGTGCAAAATGTTAACAGCTTATTAGACATGTCAATACTCGTTAGCCTTAAAGAGAACAAATGACATGTAGCGTGTAACTACTAGAGGGTTGTTGATAGGTCAGGATCTCCTCTCAATATGGCTTCCCCAAGAATAACATCCATGTTAGTAATTGCACCAAGGGCTAACCAGGCTCATAAACAAAAGTTTGACAAGGGGTTTTGACTCAGAAAAAATCACTTTGGTTGACCTAAAACTAATTTTTTACCCATTTTGAAACTGGAAAAGGAGTTTAATTTTACTAAAGCCAAATTATCAGGAGTTATGTATATCTGCCAAAACAAACCGAGTAGGTCAAAAAAATTTGAAAGTCATGATTTTTGATATATCACGCTTCATTGCGCTTTCATTATCTTGCACATTTGGGATCAAAGTTGTGACCTACTGATTTCCTTGGCTTTTCTACTAGACAACACAAGCTGTCAAATTACATCATTCTATAATTTAGGTTAATATTTCTTTATTTAACATACTTTATATAGCATCCAAAGCTTATGCATTTTTGTACTTCTCATATTAATTTCAGGCTGCTGGTATAAGCCAGACTCTAGATAAAAGAGTCATTAATGAAATCCAAGAATATACTAAGCGAAAGGGGGCTGAGGTCACCAGCAACGAAGTGAGCCGCTACATCGAATACTTCGTGAGGAAGACTTTATTTCCAGATGGAAATTGTCCAAACAAAGATAACCGAAGGTTTTTCCCCCATATTAAAGATATACAAAACCACATGTACATGACAAGAATAAATCGAATTAAAAGTCACCAAACCGATCTTGAGACTAAAATATGTGAATGGAAAGGCAACTCATCGATGAAAGACGACTTCATTTTTCTTCGGAAAGAAAGTGAAGTTTCTGGAAAGGCTGACACTGTTGGGAAAAGTCATCTTTTGTATATCCACCAGACGAAAGCTCAGCAGAGACTTCTACAATTATATGGCAATGAAATAACTCTGCTGGATCCTGCATATAAGACAATGCGATATGATGTTCCCTTATTTTTACTAGTAGTTCCCACAAACTGTGACTATCAAATTGTAGGCGAGTTTGTGGTTACCAAAGTTACAAGTGAAACTATTGGAGAAGCCCTGAGGGTGATAAAAGACCAGAATCCTAACTGGAATCCAGAGTGGTGGCTGCTTGATCACTCTGATGCGGAAGATAAAGCTATAGAAGCTGTTTTTCATGGTAAATAAGGGGCTGTTTCAAATCTCAACCGGCTGCTGATCGCCCCAAAACTGTGACTCTGGCTGGTTGCTATTGTTCAGAACTAAAACAATAGGTCAGAAGTGACAATTCTGAGCAGTCAACCATCAGTTGTTCAGAACAATTGCAATCAGTCAGAAGCGACAATTGTGAGCGACCAACCATTGGTTGAGTTTTGAAGTACTCCCTGATGTATTTAGTATTTTTACGATATCTTTAACATTACAGCTAATTATAGTGAATACCTAGCTGTGTGAAATGGTTCCTGCGAACGATGACTATGCATTTGAATCAATATACTCTGCACTAGGCCTGGGACTAAAACCCGGGTACCCGCCCGTTATGAGTTTACCCGGGTACAAAATCTGCCGACCGAGTACCCGAACTAGACAATTAAATCATAGATTTTTGAACCAAAAATGTTGTGTTCAACAATTTATGATAAAATCATCATCTGATCGAAGTAAACATGATAAATAATGACCACAATCGGCAAAAAATATAAATGTTTGGGGGTAATTGAGTAGTAGTAACATGTAAATGTAGTAAGCAATATCTAGGAACTCATTTCTCATTTTTTTGAATTTTATCTCATTCTTTGAAAAATATACCGAAACTAGTCCAAAAATGAGATTTTTGACCTATGTGGGCAACAGACTTGTAGTCGAGTCACCAAGTCAAGTCCCAAGTCGAGTCGAGTCACCAGTGACTCGAGTCTCGAGTCAAGTCGAGTCACTACAGACTAGAGTCTCAAGTCAAGTCGAGTCACTGGACACTCGAGTCTCAAGTCGAGTCGAGTCAATAACATCTCAAGTCTCAAGTCGAGTCGAGTCTTTGGGGAAGGAGATCGAGCCAAGTCATGGTTATCCGTCAAGTCAAGTCAAGTCCTCAAAATGTGATTTCAAATCAAATGGGGCATGATATTTAACACATAATAATGCTTTAAAAGATAAGAATCAACACAGACCAACTCGTTTAATATATCTTTACAAACTCTTTTATATAGGCCTAATATACTAACATGTTTCTTGTTTATTTGTTTGTTTATGCATCAAAGAAATTACACATAACAAACATGTGGAGAACAAAAGGGATGTGAGTGATTAGTGGTAGATGCTACTTAGGCCTAAATACTTAAGTAGCATCTCTCTGGTGGTAGGGTTAGAATTATGGTTGGTAATTAAGTCATAAACAATTGACACAAGGAGCAGTTAAGGCCATAAAGTTTGTTAGATTAAGAATTCATTACTTATCAATCAATTTGAAACCATTAACTACAGTCTTGTCAAAGGACCATTTTGTATCAATGCAGTTGAGTGACAGAACTTGGCCTAGGTCTAAACTTTCAACTGAGTTTTGTGATATGCATATGATACATTCTGCATGTCATATATCAAGGCTCAAGGAAAAAGTTCTCCTAATTATTTTATAATATATATATTTTGAGTCACAATGATTGTTTCAAGTCAGTTTATTGTGACTCGAGTCGGTAAGTCGAGTCAAGTCTTGAACATGTCAAGTCTCGAGTCAAGTCGAGTCAAGAGGGTATCGAGTCTCAAGTCGAGTCGAGTCATCCAGAGAAGGTGACTCGAGTCGAGTCTCGAGTCACAAAATGTCGAGTCAAGTCCGAGTCGAGTCGAGTCATTCGAGTCGAGTCATTACAACCCTGGTGGGCAATATTTCAAAAAGTGAGACAAAAATCAAAGATTTGGGAAATGCTTTTCTAGATATTGCTTTCAAGGTTTTAAAAAGTAAAATAGTTCAAAATTTTACAAAAGCAAAATTTGGTTTCCCGTACAATTTCAGGCCAAAAAACCCTGTGATTTTTGGACCCTGGGGCCAAATAACACATTTTAGTCCAAAACTGACCTCGCCATCATGTTCCGTATGCAAGCCTGCTTCTAGAAATGTATACTTTGATTTGACTTTAATTATCCTTTGCTGAGTTACATATGGGGTTACATAGCAAAAAACATTTCTGACAATGAAGGGTTTACTTGACTTTCAAACCCTGGCCATTCCATGTGTATCTGTACTGCTGACCCGAAAGTTAAAAAACACAATATATCCCCTAAACTTACCTTGATTTTGATTTCCCTTGCTTTAATTTTATCATTTTACAGTAGTCTAGATTATTCCAATAATCAGCATTCACAAAAGAATACTATTTATGTCGATCATGTATTTGACCTATTATTGTAGTCTATGGGCAAAGCCACATTTTTTGAAAACTGTGATCAAATTTACGAAACTATGAGGAATTTTTCACCTCTGTTAAGTAAATAAGAGCAAATATAAGCCATCAACCATAGGTTCAAAGCTTCATTGATTTCTTCCGATATGAATAAGACCACTGAAAATTGTAACTTTATTTTGCCTGTTGACATACACATCAAGTTTCTAACACGTGACCTAAAAGCCAGTAAACTATCGGGTATACGGTACAGTACACGTGAACAAGTTAAAGTGGCAGCATCTCCTGTCAAATTCTATGGGAAAAACTCATCTGGCTTATATCTTTATCTTTTGAATTTATTAGAAAGTCAAATCTTTGTGTGCGACTTCCATCGTGATCAAGCCTGGGAAACATGGCTGAATAAGGCATCCAATAAAATGACAGGATTAAAAGAGGTACTGTTGGCCAAGATGAGGCGTCTTGCCCGTGCAAGGACAGAGAAGGATTTCACACAGGCTTGGCAAGAACTCAAGGCATGCCATGAGTGGAATATAGATGATGCCAAGATGTTTCGCCAATGGTTTACAAACACATGGATTAAGAAACGTGAGGTAAGTTGACAGTTTTGTAATTAAGGCTATATCAATATTGATCAAAACTCTCTTGTTAGAAGATAAGGAAGCAAGAATGAAGTTCACAAATTTGTCTTTAAAAGAATGAGATTTTGATAGCAAAAGTATCTGATTAGAAAAGCTAAGGCATGGTCACGATTACCCTTTACGACATCCTCATGACCAGCTACGAATTCAGCAATGGTGTTCAGACGACTTTTTTTTTTTCATTTTGTGCCTGGACTGTCACAGGTTCGAACCTCGGTTCAGGTGCAGAATGTGCAATTGGTTGTCAGTCCAAACTTGCTTTTGCAGGTTTTCCTATAAGGGCTCAGGTTTTCCTCCTGCACTAAAACAGGCAATTAAATCTGACCAGGGACCGTCATAGAAAGCAGTGCTAGGCCCTGATGAGGCTATCCTCTATAAATATGTCATGTTTATTTTATTTTATTTAACTTCTGTCTATGGATGTAGGCTTGCAAACAGCCACTACTAGAGAGTTTGTACAAATGCCATTTATAGCCAGTCTTTATGCAGGGGTCAGTTTGAATCTTGAACAACCCTCCTCAAGACTTTGCCTTCCCCTTGGCTGATTAATTCTGAGGTCAGGATTTCACCGCTACTTCTTGTGTTTCCCAGAAAATATAGGTAAAGATTCACTCTTACCCTTCCAATTAATCATTCCCGCAGGTGAAGCTTCAGTTAAGTTATGTTTTTATGGGTCAGGCTTCACATTTTTGATGTAATAATTTACATAATACAAATGTACACATATGTCAGCAAAAGGTTATATGGATACAGTTCACTGTGATCTTAGGTATTGAGTTACTAGATGGATAACGTAATATACACAGATTTCACAGAAACCATATACTGGTTTCTTGTGGCTTACTGAGAATTGCAACCTTCAAAATGCTAATTATCTGATATTACTGTAAAACACTTAAATTTCGCGGGTACTTTATTTCGCGAATTCGCAAGAAGTGACACTTTCGCGAGTATTAAATTTCGCGAGATTGAAATTTGAGGTGATTTATGTATGTCTTCCGAATTCGGAAGGCCATACATTATCTTCTAGTTTCCTATGTTCCTGTCAAAATATTACTATAATACCTTTAAAATCTGCAAGAAAAGAGGCTCCACTCATGATGTTTAAAAACAATTGTAAAAGCAAACAGCTATGTTGCAGAAATAAATCAAAACTTTTACGAGCAAACCCCACTCAATCAGACACTGCATACTATGATTGCCGATTGCAGACCAGCCAGCCAACTATGTTTACAAAAATGGACCATTCCATTACAAGATAGGGGTGAGCATCAGTCGATCGCTGGGCATAAAAACAAAGTGTTTTTACACATGTGAAAGAGCTCTAGGTTATTTCTTTATAAACAAACATGAACTTGGACAATATTTTCGCGAGGATTTAATTTCGCGAATTCTTTTCCCTCGCGAAATTCGCGAAATTAAATACCTCGCGAAATTAACATGTTTTACAGTATTGATGCGTTCCAGGAAATAAAAACACTGGTATGAACAAGACAATTGCATGTGTAGTGCTGAGACATGCCATTTGGTGTCATCTTGCAGCAAAATGACCAAGATAACGACAAATAAAGTATAGAAAGCCATATGTGCGTGTAGAACTCACCAAGTTCTAAACAATATAAGCATATTTACTTATTTAAACAAAACACAGAAAATTTACGATCAAAGAACAAAATATCATTACTGGAATCATTTTTGTAAGAATGGCCGATATACCGGTATTACTGAAATGTACAAGTAGAACTACTTTGTGATAAGCATGACCAATTGAACTATTATTCTAAAATATTTATCTTTTTTACAGAAATGGGCGTGGGCCTTCTGTGATCAGCAAATACTGCAATCCATGAACTCTAACAAAGGGATTGAAAGGCAAACGAGGGCGCTCAAACATGAATATCTGGAGAAGCGCAGGCATTTATCATTGGCCGATATGTTGACATGCATTGTTAAGGAGTACATTCCGTCCAAGTATGCAAGGTGAGGTTATATTATACAAATATTGACTGCTTTTTGTTTGGGGCATGGTTAAAATTATATCCCCTAGGTGATTTCAAAACCATGAATTTGCCCAAAGTAAAGCTGTAGGCATATTCATGGTTTCGAGATGATTTTAACCATGCTCCAAACAAAAAGCAGTCAATATTTGTTTTTTACACCGAATACATAAGAGTTTTGTCATCTGGGTGGTTTAAGAAGAACCATTTTAACACTTGAAACGTCCGATGATGATTTTGTTTCTTCTTCTAATGCTGACTGCACCGCATGTTTGACCATGAATGCCTATAGTCGTGTACATAAAGCTCGAGTTACACGGCGCAAAATATATTGAATGGACCTACTGAAAAATATACCAAGGACCTAGTTAAATCCAAGCCCTCATTTTCAACCAAGCAAAGGATAGGAATCTATATATAAGGTAAATAACTAAATATCACATATTGATCAAAAAGATAAGTCACAACCAGTGTTTCTACTAAGGTTTTTGAGCTTGGGCAAATTCAAGCAAGTTTGACAAAGTTGAACTTTTAAGTATTTGCGCACAAATCATGAGCTGTGGCTGAAAATTGGCTCAATAAAGCTAGAAAAATAGCTTTCTCACACATTTTCAGAAACTTGTTGCGCCAATTTTCACCGCTCCTGCGCCAATGGCGCGCCATACGGCCTTAGCGGAAACACTGGTCACAATAGTACAGACAGTAGTCATTGTCAATTCTGAGTGTTTATTACGGAAACATAAATGTGACCATTCAATGTGAACCCCCGTAAAGTCAGTATTTTTTATTTTGAGATATATAGCAAAATACCAGGTGCCCATGAGGATTTTATTTTGGACATAGCCAAGACTTAATTACTTTTCACTGGTACCCCGTCTAGTGACTGGTACCTTCCATCCTATCTTGTCCTGTCATAAAGGACTACCACAGGATTATCCTACAGTTAGTTAAATGGCAAACCAAAATAAAACCACCCCTGTTATAATGACTATCCAGAAAGAAATAATTCCAAAAGCAAATAATTCAAATCCAATCACTAATACAGACAACAATACCTCCATCTATATGCACCAGTAACCAGTTGATTATGGTGAAGTACCCTGTGATTAGGCAATAGAATAAAAACCCATGCATGGATAATCTTGTGACATGTTTTAATTTATAATCACTGTCAGAGAGTTTATGCATCTGATAAATAAGCAATTGCATACTTGCCAACTGTCCCTCTTTTGGAGGGACATCCCTCTTTTGACCTTAACTAAATGCCGTGATTTTAGTAGATGTCCCTCTTTTTGAAAATATCTCTCCACAGTAATGTATAGGAAATTCAGAAATGTCCCTCTTTTTAAACATTTTCTCTCATTTGTCCCTCTTTCTGAAATTAGAATGTTGGCAAGTATGCAATTGTCATTTTGGTCCATTTTTGTGACAGATTTTTAAATTACAAAGAATAGTGGGATATGTAATTCTATGGTTATGTTATTTTGGTTCATTTCATGTGACAGATATCAGAATAAAAAGTGAACGTGTCTGCTGCAAAATTTGTTGAGATGCGCACTTACGCGCTAGTGGTTTTTACGTTGTGGGAATGATTTTAGGGCTCCATACATACGTGAGAGTGTTTTTTGGCGTGTGCGCGTACGCGCAATTGTTTTATGGGGTGTGCTCATATGCGTTATAGGTTTTTTAGAAATTTACAGGTTACACACATAGGCGCTAGTGTTTTTGGGTGCGTGCATACGCGTTAGTGTTTTTCTAGGTTGCGCAAGTGATTTAAAGACAATGCACATACGCACAAATGTTTTTGGGGTGCGCCTGTATGCCCCAGTGTTTTATTGGGTGCGCACGTATGCGTTAGTGTTTTTTTAGGTTGTGCAAGTGATTTAAAGGCCATGCATGTACACACAAATGTTTTTTGGGGTGCGTGTGTACGCGTAAGTATTTTATTAGGTTCGCACTTATGCTTTACTAGTTTTTTAGGTTTTGCAACTGATGTTAAGGTAATGCACATACGCGCAAGTGTTTTGGGGGTGCATAAAAATGGTGTAAGTGGCACTGGTTTCTAGGTTGTACACAAATGAGCATAAGTCAGCAGAAGAAGCGGCTGTGTTCAGAGCGCTTCAGAGCTCTAGTTTTGTTTTGTTTTTTATACAACAACTAATGTCTCTACAACAACTTACATGTAAATAAATATTGCTGATCTTTAGTACTTTCTGTTACTTAGAGTAAATCATCGTTGCCTTCGTAAACTGAGGAAAGGAGATTGTCTTTGAAGCTGTTTGGCAACAATTTGGAAATGTGTTTTACAAATTACAGAAATGTATTGTTTTCCTTAAGTACCACAATTGCATAAAAGTTCAATTTATTTCGTGAGTTTCTTTACGCATTTGGCGAAAGACGATCTACAATATATAAAAATAAATAATATGTTATCAGAAAATGCATGCATCTTTAATAGTATCTTTATTGATAATACAAGTGTCTTCATTTAGAAAAGTAACCCCCCTCCCCGCATACAGTCACATGCACTCCTTCCTTAATTCTGTCTAAGAAGATTTGTTTCGTTCAGAATTAGAACCTATTTTGTATCCAGATTTTTCTCATACGCTTTTCTTTTTGATATATATGTATCATTTATTTCAAAACCAAGGGAAAAAAAGTTCCAATAAAAACATTCAAAGTCGAAAATATTATAAAGGTCTATTACACATAGACCCTCAAAAACATGATTAAACATACAAAAAATACGTCCAATAAAGTTTCTTCCAACTCAACTGAACAAAATTGGCACAGAATGATGTTCGCCTACATTGTAAACTGTCTGAATTATGATAAAAACCATTTTCAAGCACAGAATACAGCCAGAATGTCTGTGATACAGCCAACACATGAAAATTAAATGTTTGATACAATTACAGTGAGCCTAACAGTTAAAAAGTGATTTGTACAGATCAATAAATCTTTGACCTCGCTGATCCCAGGTAATCACCAAAGCAATCAAGCCAACAAAAGGTATTTGCTTGGACATGTTGGAGGCAATAGACAATTTAATGCCTATTTTCCATGGTCAGAGGCCTGAACAAATACTTCTTTTGACATCCTGGCCAGGAATTGATAGAAACCAATCTCACCTAGCCAAAAATGCTAAGTATATAATTCTAGGGTATGTCCAAATCAAATGTGCAATGCCTAAACATAGGTTACATTGTAGAAAAATGCTAGACTGCAGTTGTAGTAATCAAACTTTGCAGCAATTACAGCACATCCATGTTCTAGATGCCTAGATTCTGAATCCACAGCATTATTATTTTGGAGTTATTGACAAACATAGACACAGATGTCGGAAATTGTTCAAAATTCCACAAAATTGCAATTAAGCTTGGTCAGTGTAATTTGAATGTGCAACCTTTCCCCTTTTTTTCCACTGATCATGTAGAATCAGATTTCTATATAAGTAATTTTTGTACAATTTTTCAAAAATCATAATTGAACCCTCTTCTAGTTAGGGATACTTGCATTTAAGGTTTCTGTTGACATGAAGCATATCTCGACATGTTGACATGAAATCTCATTTGTCGATAAAACTGGGCAAGTAAAATTTCATACAAACTGAAGTTTAGTTGGCTGTTTATTAGCAGTTCAGCTTTAAAATGTTGCATAAATAATTTAATACTTATTAGTTGTTCGTCATTTACAACCGTTTGCTTAATTTGGTTGTCAAGTTAAGTGTTTTTCATCTGAAATGAAGTATTATTGCAAGCTACTGGTCTTCAGGCAATTTGTGCTGATGATGTGAATGAACTTATTTATATGATTTGTTGTTATTTCTGACAGTTACGTGTCTACCAATTCCGTTTGGTCATCCCAGTACCGCAAATATAGTTCCGAGCTAGACCCAGTCTTGCATGAGAGGCCACGCCCATTTATAGAGCACTGCAGGAAGTGCATCACAGGAGCTAAGGACATACCCAGCTACGAAGTCCACAGAACTCATGACTATGCCGTCTTCACAGTCGATTATAACAGTAGCGATGGTAGGGAATATTTACATAAGGTAGATTTAAGCAAGCCATCATGTACCTGTTATGACTTTAGGAACACTGGATGGCCATGTAAACACATGTTTGTTATTTTTGCAAGATGTAGTGATTGGAATATTGGCAGCTTGCCAAGGGCATATCTCAATAGCCCATTCCTAAATGTAGATGGGGATATAGTTTTCACCACTCCATATGAAGCTACTAACACTGCAAATCCGATGGAAGAAGAAGTTTTTTTCACCGATTCGTTTGACGACGATAGCTCCGAATGTCCTATCGAAGAAGTTGAAACCGATGATGTGAATAGAGATTGCGGGGCACAGTCACCATCCCCCAAAAGGCTGAAGACTGATGAGGCCACGCGATGCAGGGATAGTATCAAGGAATTAGTCAAACTTTCCAATATGGTGACTGACCCTGTTGCATTGAAACAGGTTAGACTGTTGGTGGAGGATGGAGTTAGAAAGTTAACTAATCATCTGGAAACACAAGGAGCAATATCAAGCATTTTGACATGATAATGTATTAGGGGTGCCAATTTTCCTAATTTTGGTCATTTTGGACCATTTTTCCTAATTTTTCAAAAATCAAAAATTCAACCTTTGCCGTTGCATGAAAATGGTTAAAAGGGTCAAAAGTGAGATTTAGTACCAAAAATATAAAAAATCTTTTCTCCCTCCGCTTGAAATTAGTATCTTATTGAGACTAATTTCCTAACGTTTTTCCGTATCCAAGTGGCATCTCTGATGTATGAGCCTGGTGCAGAAGGTTTACAGTCAATCTGCAAAATGAGCTCCCTAAAAATCCAAAATATTCAAACACTTCTTCTACACAGTCCATGCTTTTGCGTAATTCAGATTTAAATCATCTGACAAAGCTGGCGCATGACGATCGTTATGACTGGTCAATTTTGGTGTTCCCAGTGACAAGAACTTGGTGTGACGATCACGGTAACAACCAATCACATCCAACTGCATGAATTGCAGTGGGTTGCGTATGGCACAGAGTACTACTTGACAACAAGCGTTGATGAGTAAAAACCCCGTGAAACAGGGAGCTCATTTTGAAGATTGGCTTTATATGTTTGTGTATTTATAGGAAACATGTGTTCCAGTTCTTAGCACGATGAACCAACTTGTATGTTTCTTTGGTCATTAATTTATAATGATTCAATTATAAATGTACCTAACTTTGTCATAAACAGACATTTAAAAACATGTTATCTTAATTGTGTGGTCTGGAAAATAAAAGGTAAAAAGGACAACAGCATAAATGGCATATCTAGAACTGTTTGCAAAGAGTGCCTTGCCCCCTTGATCAAAATGTCTGGCTATGCCAATGTGTATTGCCTACCCCTAGATATGCCACTGAACAACATACCTTGGTAATGTTGATTTACAAAAAATTCAAAAATTGTGACCAAAGCGTTTTAGCACAAGAGCTATAATAACATTCAAATGTTCACTTTTTGGTACAGAGATCTTGTACCGCAGCTTAAAACTTCATTTTTGTGATTTTCCTTGATTAGAACCTTCATGTTAACACTCATTTCAAAACTGCAATCAAATTATTGCTTCTTGGCCAAATAGTTGGTAATTAGTAAAATAATTAAAGGACAATTAAATGATTTTCCAAGTTTCCAAGTTGTTGAGATACAAGGTCTTGTCATGGAACTGAAGATATTAGAAATATATAGTCCATCTAGATGGACCTCACAAGGGAGCACCGTAGCACTTACATACCAAACCCCCTGCTGGGTTTCTCTTACAGAAGATTGGTGACCAGTCAATGCTAGAGGTTTTATGTAATAGATGGTATTATATCATGATTACAGTGATTTGAGCCGTGCAATAGTTGGTACTATTGCACGGCTTGAAACAAACCTGTGTGATATCATGATATAAAACAATTATTGAATGCCTATGCACGTGCAATAGTACAAAATATATCATTCGGTCAAATTTAGACTGATCCATTTCACTCGGCTACGCCTCGTGAAATAGAAAAGTCCAAATTTGACCTCATGATATATTTTGTACTATTGCACTCTCAGGCATTTAATATTTGTATATTATTGCACGGCATGGAACAAACCTGTGTGATATCATGTTGCACGGCATGGAACAAACCTGTGTGATATCATGATATAAAACAAATATTAAATGCCTATGCACGTGTAATAGACTAGTACAAAATATATCATGAGGTCAAATTTGGACTGATCCATTTCACTCGGCTATGCCTCGTGAAATAGAAAAGTCCAAATTTGACCTCATGATATATTTTGTATTATAAACCGCATTATTAAATTTAACAGAGTTGATAGGATAAAACCCAATCACATGACTTCAAATAGCTATAACCAGATAGATGAAAGCCCTAAATATTACTTTTGAAAGTACTATATAGCGCTAAATAGCACTTTTGGAAACACTATATAGCACTTACAACATTTACCTTTACGCGAAGTAACTTTCACACACGAAATTACGCACTCATCAAACTTATATGCGCTAGCAATTGCGCGCACTTACCTACGCACGCATTCCTTGTAAGCCTTGTGTAAATGCATCAAGGAGTGCATCTTTTCAAATGTTTTTTTTAAATTATTTGGCCTAAATTGGACTTTTTAGCACATGAAAATTACCAAAATCAGAAATTTATTAATGCGGTATATAAAACAAATATTAATGCGGTATATAAAACAAATATATACCGACTTTTCAGACCTCTGGATTAAAATTATGATCCTTTAGTAACTAAAACTTTGCTATTTTAGTCACTTCAGGTTCATAGTTTTAACCAGAGATCTTCAAGTCGGTATATATATTTGCATACTATTGCACTCTCAGGCATTCAATATTTGTAACATATTTTAATCAGTCTTGAATAATAGAAGAAAGGCAAATGTTTTTGGTTATCACAACCTGCCCTTTCTTGAGTAAAAGGGCGGTGTCAGATTTCACTTGCCTTGGTTTTCCAAAGCAGTGTTTGTTGTAAGTTGATGGACCTCATGCTTCACGTTCGTTTGCAAGGTCCATCTAGATGGACTAATAAAATGCTGATGATGAGCATCGGTTGGTTCCTTACATCATTTGCAGTCATTAAAAGAATTAAGGCTTTGGCATGTATTTAAGCTTACCTTATGTAATAGGTCACAACTTTGTTTACAAAAAACTCTGAGAATGTTTTATTGCACAATTTACATTAATGCACACCCACTTAGACAATTAATTGTTCAAAGCCATTGTTATTTTATACTAGAACTTATGTGACATTTGAGCTAGATCAGTGATAATGACCCTCTGTGCTGAAAAGCATAATTTGGCAGCCATTTTGAATCTTTGGCTTCATATTAAATTTGTAGCAAGTGAATGACATATTTTTGGAATTAATGTGTATTTCATACCTGGGGGCCACTCAGATATATTGATGTACACGTTGCTCAAAAAAAGTGCTCCCATTTTCCTCCTTTTTTTTTCTTTACACATGTATACCAAAAGTCTACCCTGATTTGTCTTTCATTGGTCCAGTTGCTAAATCTAAAGAGGAATTTTGGGGACAGTTCATGCATACATGACACAAGATGCAAATGGACTAAAGTCGTGTGAAGAAAACCTTTTCAATTTTACGCGTCTTGTGCGTCGAGGTTAACGTTCAAACGCAACTCACGCGATACTCGTGAGCTCGCATGATTTGACAGTTCTGTTGCTGCGTGACTTGATGACCGATTTGATTGGTTTGTTGTTCACGCTCAGTGCGATTTGGTCCCTCCTAGAATGAAAAGGTTTGTTTCAGATGACTATAAGTATGACTGTTTAATGTAAAACAATTCAATTCAAACTGGGTAACATTTTAAAATTTGTATATAGCTTGACATGATATCAACACACCATTGTTTGGACTGTTTTTGTTCTTTTACTCAACAACTTGATATAAAAAGCAATACTATAAGATCCTTACAACAGGGTGCCCCCTATCACCCTTGACTTTGAATGACTGGGACTGTTTTGGTGGATATTGATATCCCCAAATGATTTGTCTCAAAGTGCCATACTGTATCAGTTATGGCAATTTGTTGAATTTAACTCCACATGTATTAGTATAGGAAAGTACATTTTTCCATTTTATGCATTTGCATTATGAGAAAAAAGTTTATAGAAAAATATGCATGTGGATGATCTCAGTCATAATTCTTCATTTTATGCTGTTTTAACTCAAACCTATTTTTGATCCAAATCTTATAGCATTGCTTTTAATCTATATAAAAGTATATATTTCTAAGAGCGGAGTTACGTTACATGCTGAACTCAACATGTACAGTGACCTTGATTCTTGACAAAAATATAAAATTTTGGCCATTAGGTACTTTTGGCGCAAGTAAATGTTGTTTAAGTAAATATTAGAACTAATTTTTTTTTGGTAATCTAGAACCCTTAGTTTCAGGGTCAGTTTTCTTGCTTTTCTTCATTATCTTATTTTTTTCAAATGTTGGAAAAAATATAACACAAAAGTGGCCATTATAGCCACAAATATTTGCAAAATTGGCAAATTTTTGACTTTTGAGAATAATTCAGAAAATACAAACCAACATTTTGAGATAAGGGACTCTGGATATTGGTTTCTAGAATCTAAAAAGTGTAATAGTTCAAGTGGTTACAGGATTAAGTTGGCCTTTCCTGCAATTTTGGGGCTAAAAATATATATTTCAATTTAAAATTAATACATTTTGGTCAAAAATTAACGTCACTCTCATGTTCAGAATATTTTTACTGGGCCAAAATGATAAATTTATTACATGTATAACAAATAATTACATTTTTGAACATTAGCCTTCCAAACCTAAGATATATATTAGATACAAGAATATACGTCTTCTGATAAGAAAAGGAGAAGTTCCACTATGTCTGACCGTTGGATACCCATGACATGTGTGGGGACAGCTCGCGAGTCCGACAACTCACTAGTCCAACTGAGGCTTGCTAGTCCGACAGCTCGTTAGTTACAGCTAGTCAGAAAAATAAAAAAGGCTTGTTAGTCCGAATTGCAAAAAAGGCTCGCTAGTCCGAATTTTAAGGGCAAAGTTAAAGGTGCAATTCATGATTCTGCCGTGACAAACACCCCTCCTCTTTTCTAGCTAAATAAAAAGTCACTGAATTCCGACCATTCGTTTTCAAGTTACAAGTTTTCAGCATTTAAAGAATCTCCATAGGCTACAGTGTTGTAATTACTGTCGGGCCCCGACATTGGGCCGACAGTAATTACAAAAAAAGACACATTTTCACACTTTTCTCGAAAATGCAAGCACATATGAAAGAATGGTTTGGGGGTTGTAATCTATACCAGTCAAGCATTCTTTCTAGCTTAAAAACTCAATTTTGATAGAGGTGACCTTGAGGATGAAAAGTGGACCATGAATTGCCCCTTTAACCCCTCATTTTCAAAAATATATTATGCTTTGTACTGTAACTCAGCAACCGATAACTAAGTCCATATAAAAGAATACATTTCTAGATGTGGATTTTCATGTAGAAGATGATATTCAGGTCAGTTTTGACATTCGGACTAGCGAGCTGTTTTAAAAATTCGGACTGTCATATTCGGACTAGCAAACCTTCAGACTAGAGAGTTGTTTTTTCATACTAGCGAGCCTTTTTTCATGGTTATATTTTCCCCATTGAATAACATGTTCGGACTAGCGAGCTTTCGGACTAGTGAGCTGTCGGACTAGAGAGCCTTTGGACTGGCGAGCGGACCCCACATATGTAACATGTATAGGCTTAACTGTGTGCCAGGCTTTTCCTACAGCACATACATTTTCTAAATGTATCATATTTTTGAACAAATTCTGATTATTGTATATATTTATACTTTGATGTGCAAGTTACGTCACGTTGTTGGCATTATTGTTCAAAATAAAAGTCTCTTCTTATAGAAATACTGTAAACTAGTGTCTTGCTTGCTTGCACAGGTGTCTCGTTTTTTTTATTCCAACAGAAAATAAAATAAAATTATTATTCAGCTTATTTTTAATGCAACTATTTTGGACCATTTAAAAAATTGCAAAAGGTATCTAGGGATCTGCCTAGTACATTGATCCGCTAAGCCCTACATGTTAATGGTTTCTTTTCAGCTACGTATATGTATCCATGACCATTTCTTGCATGACCATTTCTTAAAATTGCAAAAGGTTTCCAGGGGCCCAGCTCGGGATCTGCCTAGTACATTGATCCGCTAAGCCCTACATGTTAATGGTTTCTTTTCAGTTACGTATCCATGACCATTTCTTGCTACCGAACTAAATGTTTGGTAATGAAAACCTCCGGGAGATCATAGCTGACCTACCCTGGCTGGTATACCCTGACCTAATATAGGTACTACATTATGATACAGATGATACTTCAAAGTAGAAATGTGCTCAAGACCACGGATGTTGACCGTGGCAGGCTATGAGGACCCACTACTGACAGGGCACGATCACCATGTTGTTTATTGGAGCATTTTTAGGTTACAAATTGTTAAATTGCGATGACGTTATCAATGAAGAGGATTCAGGTGCCGGAGCCTAGTCAGAAAATAATGTCCCCTCCAATCCCCTCCTCAAAGAAATCAAGAGAAGTATCAAGTTTCATACACTACTGATGATGTAAGTTAACTCTTGCTCAGAGCTGTCAACTACCCTCTGCAGTGAATCAAAAGTGTGCTGACGCGGCGGGCCGGGTCTCGTTGCTGGGTCCGTGGGAGGGGCGATCAGGGGAACGGTGCTAGTTCTAGATGTAAGTGTCCTTTTACAGATTTAGTTTCAAAATTTTACCCTAAAAGAAGCAAATTTTAACAGTCTTGGCAAATTTTAATAGTCTTAGGGAAAAAATGATTACAAAAAATAAAACAAACCGCAAGTTGTATGAAACTTGATTTTTATGAATTCAAGCAAAATGTTGGTGATTTTGTTTGTGGAAAATTGTTTGAGAATCTTCCAGCAAAATTTATTCTCAGTATTATTAGCGATCACAGATTTGACGTACATTTTGACTTACAACATCAACTATTTTCGAGGTTTCCTAAAAAATGCGTTTGCGAGGTTTCCTAAAAAATCAACTATTTCCGAGGTTTCCTAAAAACTCTAAAAAATGCGTTTGCGAGGTTTCCTAAAAAATGCTGAATAATTTATATTATTTTATACGCCAGACATTTTTGACGTACATTTAGACGTACAAGATTAATGTTTACACTGTCTACCTGCTGCGAATTTCACTTAAATGTGAGTCGGGTAAGTTCACTCAACAAGGTTATAAACTATTTTGTACGTCAAATATATATGACGTTCATTTTGGCGTATAAGATTACTCTTCACCTTGTCGGCTATATGCGGGCTTCTAGCTCCCTCGAGTACATAAATGAATTAATTTATACGCCAAACATTTCTGACGTACATTTTGACGTATAAGACTACTGTTTACCTTGTGTACTGCTTGCTTGCTCCCTGCTTTGACCAGTTGATAGGGTAAGTTCGCTCAACTATAAATTATTTTATACGCCAAACATTATTTGAGACTGCATTTTGTCTTTTTATAATCTATTATATGGCATTTGTAGTCCCATCGCTGAGATGTTGATAAAATGTACTCTCTGAAATTCTGAAGATTGAAAAAGTCAATCGTGCTTGGAGTGACTATTCGGGTCAATCGAAAAGATTGACAATTCAATCTACCAAGAGCGAAAATCACTCTTTTTCAGTCATACAAATACAATTTCAAACTTAAAAGATTGAATTTGCTGTCTGCAAAGGGTGACATTTCAATCTTTTTGGATTGAATTATATAGGAAGTCAATGTAAATTTACAAACACCTATATAATTCAATCGAGAGGGATTGTGCTGAGGGAAGAATCGGTGAAAAGATTGAAAATTTCACTCCAAAAAGATTGAAATGTCACCCTT
>JXSR01S060668.1:178200-192916 GCA_000969725.1 Ophiothrix spiculata | reverse complement strand
TGAAAGTCACTGACCCCTAATGCTCCCTAGATGACCTTTAACCCCACTCAAATAATAGTCACATATAAGCAAGTGCGGACATTCGGGCGTCTTGTTTAAATCCGGGACCTTTGTCCAATATAGAACGGAGAATACAATTGCCGACTCCCCATTCAACTCAATGGAGAAAATGATGACTCTCAGAAATTTTGATTAATTCAAGCAAATTGTCAAGATATTTCGATTCCAAAATCATGCGAGATGTGTGGAATTCAAACCACAACAACAGATTTCCTTCTTGCTAAAAAAGAAAGAAAATGAAGGAATGACTGGTAGAAGTATTGTTTGTTTTCACCGCGCACAAAGTTCAACACGAGTTATTTTAGGCTATTGTGTCTAAGTTTTATGAAAATCAGTTACAGTATATGGAAATTGTGATCAGCTTTGTTCAAGGTAAACAATTTTGACCACAGACAGACAGACAGATAGACAGCCACACTGGTAAAACACACCCACACACAGACACACGACCAAAGTAATCGCAATGTCTTTTTCAAACGACATATTTGAAAAAGCACCGTGTGTCTATTCAGGAAAGCTTGATACAATGAAGCTAGTCATTGAAATATTAAATTACTGAGTTAAATCATTGCAAAATGTCTTGTGATTATTCAAGAAAGTTTTAAACAGTTAAGAAAATATTAGTCCAATCTTTCAGCCATATCTGAGCATGGAAGTTAGTGCAGCTGGTATTATTGATCATAAGCCACCCACAACTGAAAAGTCAGCACCTGTTCCATACCTTTAAACAAATCATGATCACCCTTGACCTAATATGTAACAAAAATGAATCAATAACATACTTAGGCGACAAAAAAAAACCCACCCCTGTTTTACGGGTGGGTGGACCTTTCAAGTAGGGTTGGTTGGTCGGGCGTTTTTTGTTTTAATTTTTTTTCCCAGAATAACCCAAAAATCCCCCAAAATTGGGAGAAAAACTGAATTTTTTTACATTTTTACAAAGAAATTTTATTTAAAAATTTAACAAAAATTGACAAATTTTGGTAAAAAAATGGCTGATTTTACGTGATTTTTTTAAAACTAAAAACTAAGATTCTTCAAAATCACAAATTTATGGTCGGTCTGGCCCGAAAAAAAACGTTTTTTTTTGTCGCCTTAGCTTAAGATTGATACCAAATGTGGCATCAAAAGCCTTCCATAATATCACACCAGTCATTGCAAACTTTTTACTCCCGTTACATGAAATCCATTTTTACTGTTTCATGAAATCGAAGTGTACATGTACGGATTCATTTCATTCAAGTAAGCATCAGTTTCAGAGTTGTTGATTTGTGATGAACGATTTTGAATGTATTTGAATCTCTTTCAACAACAAAAATCTTTATGTAAATGAATGTGTCAATAATATGTATAGAGAATTTTCTAGTTTGACAGAATCTGTTTTTATGCAATAGTTTTCAAAATCTAGATCAAAATGCTAGTTTTAGCATATTTGTTACTTTTGCAAGTCCTTGAAACATCCATGATAATCAGTGTGTTGACTTAAGAGTACCTTGTGAACACACTTTCAAGGACACAGGCAAAGGACAAGCCTCTATCGCTTGTATATAGGTTAATAACAAATCAACATCAATACACTACTGTGCATGAAGATACAGCGAGTTGTTGAATTTCAAATGACTGATGTAAAATTATGGTAACAGTTTTGATAACATATTTAATATGGAACCTTGAAAGATATCATTATTTCATATATATCAATATTTAGGGCAACGGTATTGAGATTGGCAAGGTGCAGAACAAGTACCTTGTTTTCAGTTGTGTACTTTTTATATAAATAGAGGGACAGCTCTTAAACCATGCTTGATTTGCAATCAACAGATTATGCGTGTGATTCTGAAAATAAAAGCACTTCATACGGTAACAAGCTGCTAGGTGAACGCTTCGCACATCAGTGATTTAGTTCCGTTTCTTCTTCAGTTTCAGCTTCGGTGTCTGACTCAGTTTGTCTGACATTGGTGTACCAATTGCTAGTCAGTTTTTTCATATGGATGCGACCATCCGCTATGTCCTGAAGAAAAGAGGTAGTAGGTGAACACGTCACAGCCATGTCAATAGATCGGGCTGCAAGCAGATTTCTGAATGACTGCCATTTCAATTTCAAAGCCAATTTGCATAGGGCACACACACATGATTCAAGTTGTTTTGTTAAAGAACAGCACAGATTATAGGGCAATAAGGTTATCAGAAGGGAACCAAGGGAGGGCTGGATGCCTTTAAAAAAATTGTATGCAGCCTACTGGAATCTGAAAATTTGACTACCTTGTCACTATGCCTATATTAAGCTCAATTCATCTCCATCAATATACTAATTTTACTCAAATTGGGTGAGTTTTTTAGTAAATTTTACCCAAATACAGGCAAATTGAGAGCTTTGATCTATGATAAAATTCCATTGATCACTACTAAAATATGTGTAAAACCACTAAACAAAGCAGGTACATATATCAATGTGAAAAAGGTAATTAGAAGCGACCCAAGCAATTGCCTTGTGTTTTTTAGGCCTCTGATTGATATTGCAATATGGTTCCTCACTTTATTCACTATACACAGCCCAATGATTGTTTCAAACAAGCAATTAGACTCTATTAGTCCGAAAATGGTGTACACAATACAAAAATACTACAAGTTTTAACAATTCTAATTTTATCTTGCTGATGGGCCATTATTTTGATGTGTCGCAAACATCACAAAACATATCTTTATTAAAACATGCTTCTTTCCTTTAAGCATGCTCATGGTTTTGCCTATGATTCTATAGAAAAGCATTCCCGTTTTTATATGGCTTGACTGATAATCAACTTGTGATTTTAATTTGCACTACAAAACAAATGATATGATCTGTGAAAGACCATTACTATGGATACATTTCAAACTCATAAAAAACTAAATCAACAAAAAGTGCTGTATGATTATGTGTACCACATGCATCCCTTAAATTAAACGAAACTACATGCACGATGCTTGATCTGTACCAAAAATTATAAAGTGTGCTTACAAGGTCTTGTCACTAACGGGTGATTCAAAACTTTTCCATTAAATCTGACATTAAATAAAGGTAAAGGCTACCAAATTCTGACAATGGGCTACACTTTAAAGGATCAGAAGACATATTACGCTGTATTGTGACAAGCAGGGTTGAAGCCCCAATGCAATGGTCAGTACAGTCAACAGTAGAGCACTCAAGAGTGACAAACTGGCAGTTATGTGAAAAATACTGTTGGCCTCCAACACTGAAGTGACAAGTTGTCCTAGAAACAGCTGCCCAATGCCATTTTGTCAGCTAATTTGTTTTCTGATTCTCTATATTCTAGCCAGTACTAAAATTTGGCTAGCTACAATATGGGTGACAAGCCTTCATTTCATTCAATACCATAGATACCACATCAGGGCTGGGCAACATACACTTTGAGTGCAGAGAGTAACAGGGCTGGGCAATATACACATTGGTAGTATTCACAAAGAGGAATAACTTTAGTCCAGGAATGAGTCTGACCAACGCATGTTTGTTTGTTTTTATTGAAATAAAATACAAAAATATAATCATGAACTAGATAAACTTAATGTGTGAGCTGTAAGCAACAAAAATTATAAAATCTACTTAAACTTTATTGTGGACAAAAATCCATTCGTCCGTTGTGAACACCGGCTGTTTGAGAAGGAGTGAGGAAGCTCTACCCTACACCTCGTATGATCCAGATGTGGACCTCAGAACCTCTTACCTGGTTTGTAAATCTTCTTGTCAAGAATGGAATTAGGTATTTTGTGTTGATTTTATTGAAGCCCCTTAGGTCTGGTTTGACATAATTCACTTCATATTCTTCTTCTGTT
Source organism: Ophiothrix spiculata (assembly GCA_000969725.1). Taxonomy (NCBI): domain Eukaryota; kingdom Metazoa; phylum Echinodermata; class Ophiuroidea; order Amphilepidida; family Ophiotrichidae; genus Ophiothrix; species Ophiothrix spiculata. The sequence continues at coordinate 189,025 of JXSR01S060668.1, read as the reverse complement.
AATTCAGATAAATGTTCTGTATCTACTGTACCACCCTGTGGAGCAAAGCAACCAAAAGTTTATATATTATCATTGTCTAGTAGAGTGGAATGGGAAAAGTTGAAGAATAGGGTAATTGGGACATGCTAATTTCCTCTATATAGCCAAGGATAACCATTTTCAACTAATGACTTACGAGCTAATTGATAGATAAAATGCACGCTTTGTCAACAACATTTTCTGGCCTGCATGTGTGGACATGTCCTCCCATTTTCAGTGCAATAAAAGTGAAAAATAATATCCAGATCCATACATGATAAGGCTCACTGACAAAAAGGTTTTGAATTCAACAGAGTAAGCTTAAGTTCAGCATCATCCCCAAACTTTTCAACAAGCAATTTGAGATTTTTGAATCATTTGAAGTATTAGCAGTAATAATGACAGTATGCAAAGTTTCATTGTCAAATACAAACCCTATATATCAAAATGTTTAGATATTCTTTTATTTTTAATTATCGTTGTCGACAACGATAAAAACTGCCCTCTGTAGTTGAACTTTTAAATATATAACATATATATTTTCAGGAGATCTTATGCAAGCTCCAAATTTCAATCTATGATGTTAAAGGAATGTGTTACAAACAAATATTTGACTCTTTCTTGATATATAGCATCAATAAATACGTTCAGAGAAAAGCCTCATACCAAAGATCAACAAACAGAATAACATTATTTTTTTGACTTTTCTGAAGGTTTTGATCAACATTTTCCAGATATCTGGTAATTGACTGTTATTTTATAACATATGAAGTATAAATCATCTAGAAATAAAATTTCAAAATGTTGTCCAATGCCCCTTTAAAATTACATCCAATTCAGAGCGCATCATACTAAAAGTGCCTCTCAATGCCAACACTAATTACAAGTTCAACTTCAATCACGATCAGTTAATATTTAAATTAATTCTGGGTACTGTGTTACGAAGGCACTTTTTCTGTTGGCAATTGTCAGAAGTGTAAAACATGCTTCAGAATTCTTGGAAAGTCTTGTTTTGAAAAGGGTCTATTGGAGAAGATAATTCTAATTTTAAATGTTTCTTGAGCATAATACCTGTGGGAAGTGAGTATAGACTGAAAAACATACACACACTACTGGGACCGAGGTCGGACCCCGGATAATCAAAACTCATTAGTGCAAAGCAGAGGAAGTACTGCTCTGCTAACCTGCTCCTCTAAACGACGCAAGTAATCAGCATCTGCGTGTAAATGCTGCAAAATGCACACTCATAACATGGTTTGCATGATGTGGTTTTACCATTAAATGACATGAAGCATCAATGCTTTATATGTAACCGAAACTATGGTGTTTACCTTTGGTGTAATTCCAAGGATTATGGGGTATTTGAAACCTGTCATATCTTACCATTTCTTCTGTTTTACTGAGTGTAACTTCTTTCTTTGATTTGCTATGCTCAGCACCAATTATCTGAAAATGCAAAGGTAAAATACATTCAAATTTGAATTAAGACTATGGGCATGATACTTTCTGTTACTTTTGCAATTCCTGCCGAAAAGAGCAGACGATCAATTCTCTTTCATAACCACAAGCAGTATCTACTTTATCAATCATCCAACATCCAACCAGTGTTCCTACTAAGGCCATATGACACACCATTGGCACAGGAGCCAGTAAAATTGGTGCAACAGGTTTCTGAAAATGTGTAAACGAGATTATTTCACTTGATTTATTTGGTCAATTTTCAGTCTCAGCTCATGATTGTGGCGTAAGCACCTATTCAACTTTGTCAAAATTGCTTGTATTGGTGCAAGCTCAAAAACCTTAGTGGGAACACTGCATCCAACCTTTCAGCATGGGAGTAGTTGAAATGATATTTAATATCAAACTTAAAAATGAACAACCTTCTAGCATTGGTGTCGGTTGAAGAGAAATGTGACATTGAAGGGAAGCATCTACTATACTCTGTAAATCTTGAAGTATGCAACAAGAAGCCGATTAACACACAAAACCAATATGACCATACGGGGAAGTAAATTAGTCCGAATTTCTCGAATCATAACCACGTACCAAATCTTACTGAATTTTCATATGAATTTGTTTACAATGTTTGTCCATGTGTTAGCAACAAAATTAGCCCAAAATAATACCAAAATTACGAAGAATTTGTGTAAAAATATATTAATACGCAGTGATTCGGTCTTAACAATCCTAGTCAATCATTACTAGTCTCTTACACAATACAAAACCACCAGTTCACAGTGTACTGTGTTGTAGAATACAAGGAATGTGCTGTGGATCTTGTAACAGAGTCTGATTGCTTTTTGCATACTTCAAGGTTTGTAGAGTATAAGTTCTGTGTCCTCTCTAGTTTATTTGAGCCTGTGCTAATTTGACAAAGGTTGAAGAGGTGCTTGCACCAAAATCACAAGACAGAAAAAGAATCTTTTTCATATATTTTCAAACACCTGTTTCACTTATTTTCCTGGCTCCTGTGCCAATGGACGCTGACTGATTTATATTAGCACATTCTTTGTTTATCTTTTTTATGTCAGAAATTTCAGCACTGAAATTCAAAACATAAAAATCATACTCCACGGAGAGCTTGCTAATTACAATAAGAATTCATTATAGGCTAGCAAAAGTATGTGGTTTGATTTTTAATGCTTTAAAGACGCTAATCAGATAGAAGCAAGCTTAAACAATTTTCATTTTTTGTTTGAGTCAAGCTAGACAGAAGCTGCATCTTGATAGCATGTTAAGGTCATTAGTGACAGCAAGCTTATGGTACATTCAGAGTCAACCGATTGCAACATCGCTTGATTCATGGCTTTGAAATTTGAAAGTGCACTTCTTGTAGTGCATGCAAAGATAGTGTATCAATCAATGCAGCAGTGAAGAGATGCAAAGAACTATCCTCAATGTGCATTAGACTGTATCCTGCATCGTCGACCGGCCGGGCACACTGATCACTGCGTTGTGTGCTGGCCAGTGACGACTGTAAAAATAATGGTCTTAAAAGTGGAGCACTTAGCTCTTTAATATATAATAGTTAGAATGACGATTGCAAAAATGAATAAAACATAAAATTTATCAAGAATTGATAAAATTTTTGATGCATTTGGGAAATCAAATTTGAAACGTGCTTGGTCTGTTAGAGCAAACTTGAAATCTAATTCTATTGTAAATTGAACCTTGTGTACTGTATATATGTAAATTGCCTATTTTACTGTAAATATGTATTATAATTATTTTGTTGTTTTTGTTTTTGCTTTAATTTGTATTTAATATAGAACGCACCGTCAGTAAAGACGTGTGCCGCTGTTGTAAAAGCGTATGTTCTAATAAATCATATCATATCTTATCATATATGAATATTAATGAGTAACTTCCAAATTTGGAAACTGGTATAAAAACGCTCGCTTAACAATGAAATTTACCATGAATAATATACAATAATAATGATATGCAAATGAGGTAAAACAAACTTTTCTCAAAGAATTTATGAATATCCAAGTTCAGTTTCTTTCAAAGGCGCGTTTGGGTTATTAATAACTCGTTTACGTTACGCCAGCGAGTGATAAATGCGAACATGTTTAAGAGGCTATGTTACCAAAATGAGTAACATTGTGCTCCAATAAAATTGCATGTTATTTTGTCAGTCGCCAAATAGCTAGACCGGAACCGGAAGTATGGCGCCCTCAGCTATTTGGCGACTGCGGAGTCAGTCTAAATGTGCATTGGCAACAGCACATCACCAATAAAGTTCTGTGTGGCCAACTACCAAACCTCTCCGAAAAAAATCAAACAGAGAAGAGTACGCTTTGCCGGCCACTGTTCCAGGACTGTGGATGAACCAGTACCAAATCTTGTGCACTGGAATCTGAAACATAGGAAGAAGAGACCTGGAAAGCCCAACCTGAACTACACAGACGTGTTGAAGCAAGATACCGGACTTATGAGACTTCAAGACGGCCATGAAGGACAGGAAGCTATGGAGATCCATCAGAGTTTGAGGACACAAGCCATAAGTCAAGTCAAGCATATACATCATGTCTTTCACAAAGTCTCTGACAAAGAATTCATAACAGTCGTCATGCACGTGCAAGAAAGTCGTATCTGCAATGGCTGCCTTAGGTGACAGTTATTTAACACCTAGTCACTAACTAGAATGTGAAAAGTTCCTCTAATTTCCCTGTCATATGTCAGTGGTTCTTCAAATGGTTCTTCAGGTGACACCGTCACCTGAAGAACCATTTCCAGAGCCACTGACACAAGACTAGATATTATACAGTGTGCAATCCAAATTAATGACAAATGGAAGCTATTGCAGACACGACTTTCTTGCACTCACATGGCGAACTGATGACATACCTTTAGTAACGGCAATGTTGACCCACCAAGTATAAAAATAGTAAATAAGACTACAGCTAGAGTACATGTTATCAAAACATGTCTGGTTTCTTCTGAGAATTCTAAATGTAAACTCAAGGCATATGCTACAGCACCACGCAAACCTAAAACAGACAGTAAAAAGTTTATTAAAAGATTAAAAATAAAAATAAACCTGATGCGAAACAAACAAACAAACACAAATACAAGCGAAAAGTAAATACCATGAACAATGTTAGATCAAAGCGATAAACTTCAAGTAACTTTTTTTACTGGTTTAGTTAAGGTTTTTGTTATATACAAGGCTTGGTTAGAAATATAATAACACATCTAAACCTTTTCTGAATGATTTTATCTGACATTTTGTTATTGACAATTTTCATATTTCTTTCAAAGACAAAACCTTGACTATAAAAATTTTACACAAGCCACTTGAAAATGTTAACTGCATTATCAATTTTTCTCATTTGGTGCACACACTAAATGATGCCTTTGAGGATAAAGTTAAGTTCATGTAGGCCCGTAGCAAGATTTTGTTCAATGCGGGTCCGGGTTTTCAAAAAGTGGATCTTTTTGGAGGAAAAATTTTTGTTTTGGGTGACCCTTAACTACTTTCAGTGGTTTTCAAAAAGTGACTAGCAAAAAAGTTTTCAGAAGTTTTACAAGCGTTTTGTGTAGTATTTTATCTAAAAATGACCTTTCAGCAGGTTTCTTTAGTGCGTTTGGGGTTCTTTTTGTGGACCTTTTGGTGATTTTTTTGACCTTATTTGTATATTATCAAATTGGGGTGCAACGCACCTGGCGCACCCACCTGGATACGAGCTTGAGTCCATGATATACAAGAGACATGTGGTTTGATTTTAGATGCTTTGAAGATGCTAACTAAAAGCTAGCAAGTTAAAATAATTTGAACCTTAGCGTCCCTGTTAGTATCTAGTTAAACACTAGCTGCATTTTGCTGGAAAAATGTTCTAAGTGATAATCATAATGAGTTAAGGGCACAGTTAACCCCTCATTTTCCGAAATCTTTTACACTTTGTAACTCAGCAACCGATAAGTAAATCCATATAAAAGTATACATTTCTAGATGTGGATTTTCATGTAGAATGATGGTCAGGTCAGTTTTGGACCAAAAAGTATTATTTTGGGCCAAGGTCCAAAAAACCCATGTTCTTGGACCATTAAATTGCAAACAACCTAACTAAATTTTGAAAAATTTAAAGTTGGACCTCGAATGCTTTTTAGAATCTAGAAACACATGTCTCGGAATGCATTTCTCAAATTTTTGATTTTTACCTTACTTTTTGAAATATTGCCAAAAATAGGCCTAAAATAGGCCAAAAATGATAAAAAATCATTTTGGGCCAATTTTGGACCTATTTTTGTAAATATTTCAAAAACTGAGTCAAAAATCAAAAATTTGAGAAATGCGTTCCGAGACATGTGTCTCTAGATTCTAAAAAGCATTCTAGGTCCAACTTTTAATTTTTCAAATTTTAGTTAGGTTGTTTGCAAATGAATGGTCCAAGAACATGGGTTTTTTGGACCTTGGTCCAAAATTATACATTTTGGTCCAAAACTGACCTAACCATCATCATCTACATGAAAATCCACATCTAGAAATGTATGCTTTTATATGGATTTACTTATCGGTTGCTGAGTTACAAAGCATAAAATATTTCAGAAAATGAGGGGTTAACTGTGCCCTTAAGCCCATGATATACTAGCAAGACACAGCAGGCATCTAGCTTGACGCTAACGAAGACGTTAAAGTTGAAAATATTTTAACTGGCTATCGGCTGGTTAGCGTCTTCGTAGCGTCTAAAATCAAACCACACGCTAGCTGCGTCTTGCTAGTATATCATGGGCTTTATACTTACCGCTAAACCACATCACAAACTGCATTTTGGCTGTAATCTTATGCTCTCGGAACTTGTTACATAGAAATGCTAATGGGAATATATTTGCTGCTCTACCTATTAGGATTAACACCTGCAAGAGATAAATGGAAGGAATGCAAATAGAAACATAAAAACCTTAACTCTCGCGCATTGAAAAACTGTTTAAGTCTGAATAAGACATACAAAAATTTCTCGACCCCCGGGACTTGAACTCCTGACCCCCGTCATCCTGATCCAATTTCCACATATGGCAAGCCACCGAGTGTGGCCTGTCTCGGCAGCAATTCTGTGCCCATTTATATCCGCCGTCTATGACATATTCATATTTAGGCTAATTCCTGATCACTGCAAAGAGTACAAATGTCAGAGGAGAGGGGCACTGACCTTTTCACACCCTGTCTGCCACTCCCTAGACCCCATTTCAAGTGCAATCTTTCCTTCACAACTACTATTTTCTAAATTATTCAGTTCCCTAGCCTCCTTCACAACTACAATTTTCTAAATTATTTAGTTAACTAGCCTCCTTTTTAAAAATTTAGTTCCCAAGACCCCATTTAAAGCAAGATTTACTAAATTTTGGCTTCCAGAGCTCAGATTTAGCCCCCAAAGTTAGTTCTCAAGGGTCATCCTTTAGGTTATTTCTGTTCTTTTAACCCCCTTTTCAGAGCCAATCTTCCTTTCACTAGACTAGGTTTTTAGATATCAGGGCCGCACACCCCTATCAAAACCAAAGCTGGGTGCCCCTCGGGTAAAAATGCTGTTACATATGTATTAAGTAAGTGAGCCAATATGTTGGGAGCAAGACGTAGTCTTTCAAGTGTAGGATTCATAATTCAAAGGTCCATGGTTCAAACCCTATGTAGGTTCCTCCTTGTTTGCTTGGGCAAGAAGTCATAGGCGAATGCTTCACCCTTGGAGCATTGCACATACCTAAGTTAAAATCTGCTGTAAAATATCTCATTAAACAACAAAGGTTTTAGGTTACAAAATCGTAAATGACAAAAAAAGTATCAATTTGGTTTTACCTCACAAAAGAGATTTGTCATTCAAAGTAGGTGATAGGTAGTAGTCTACCTATCACCTTCATTAGTAGTGAATAAATTTGAAGTTGAAGTTGAAGTTTACTGTCTTCTACAAGCAAAAGCAAAGGCAAAGAAGCTGCTCTCGCTCGTGTAAACACAAAAGAATTATTACTGATTGCAAACTCTTTAGTGGTGATTATCTATGCTTATTGACCCCAAGTAAATAGAATCAGTAATGGGTTAACAGAATCATTTACAAAATGCATTGTTATGCATTAAAAAACATTTTAAGGTGGCTTGGCACAGAAAAGGTGTCGGACACGAGTGAGCTGATATCAGCGGTGTTGGACACAATTTCAAAGTATTTATCCTTGGCTTTTAGCGTACTTTTTTGGGTAGTGTATCTTGCATTTTAATAAAAAGCTATCTTACATGTGAGTCATTTTTATATTCACGCATAAGACCATGCGGGTAACTTCTGATGGTGCAGGGCTCAAAGCGCACAGTGCTTATTAGTCATTGCTAAAAAATGCCAATATTTCACTTAATTTTACTTAGTATCTCAAAAAGTAAATCGGTGACCATATTTTTTCATTACGTTTTTTAAAGAACTATATAAGGACCAAAATATATGTGAAAAAGAGTGAGAAAAAAAGCTGTTTTTTAATTACATGTGTTTTTGTCTTATTTTTTTGATTTTACCACAGACTTCAATGGTAAAAAGTGGTAAAACATAGTGTTTTTGAATGGATTTTTCTCCAAAAACTAGGTCAGTGACCCCCTTTTTTATTTCAGAAATGTGATTAGCACATATGAAAACACCATATATCACAAAATAAGAAAATCAAATAGAGGAATTCTATCTGTGCTAAGCCACCTTAACTAAGCTAGTGTATACTTGGTAATCTATGAGAAATTTGACCATTGTTCTGCATCCAAAAATCTTTTTCACCAAAAATTATTTCTCCCTTTTACTTACTATTGTCCATATTACTAAGGCCGGCTCCAATTGATGATTAAAACTTGGCAATGCTAGCCCAAGGTATGCAAACACACATGTTTCTGAAATAGCAATAAGGGAAAAACATTGATGAAAAGTTACATATTTCACTAAGAAATAGTAAGCCCCTTAAAACTTGAAAATATATTAAAGTAAAGTAAAACTAAAAACTTCAAAAAACTTGAATTATGACCATAAAGCCATAAATTAACACAAGCCTATATACATGTTTGCTTTACCATGATCCAAATCACAGGGAATGTGTGTAATGTGACACAGTGATGTAACAGCCTGGGTAATTATGATCATCCAGGATTTGAACTGCAGACCTACTAACATACTTACCTGCTAAGAAGGCTAGTGTACGAAATGTTTGCTGTACTGTGATCTGAGGTTATAATGTGTGTAATGTGACACAGTGATGTTACAGCCTGGGTAATAACGATCACCCGGGATTTGAACTGCAGACCTACTGACAGACTTACCTGCTAAGAAGGCTAGTGTACGGAATGTTTGCTGTACTGTGATCTGAGTGATGTGTGTTATGTACAGGGGTGTGAGAGGCCAGTTGACAAAAACGAGGAAAAGCGTCTTAAGTTGGGGTAAAAGGTCAAAAATGGGCTGAAAATGAATGAAAAAGCTAAAATTTTAGCATATTTTCAAAAACAAGGAAATCAGCTGAAAAGAGTAACTCTCACACCCCTGTATGTAACATAGTGATGACACAGCCAGTGTTCGAAATACCATGTGCAAATTATGATCACCCAGGATTTGAACTACAGACCTACTGACAGCCTTATCTGCTAAGAAGGCTAGTGTACGGAATGTTTGCTGTACTGTGATCTGAGTGACCGGGGATAGGTTATAATGTGTGTAATGTGACATAGTGATGTCACAATCTGGGTAATTTATGATCACCCAGGATTTGAACAACAGACCTACTGACAGACTTACCTGCTAAGAAGGCTAGTGTAGGGAATGTTTGCTGTACTGTGATCTGAGTGACGGGGCCGGGATAGGTTATAATGTGTGTAATGTGACACAGAGATGTTACAGCCTGGGTAATCACGATCACCCGGGATTTGAACTGCAGACCTACTAACAGACTTACCTGCTAAGAAGGCTAGTGTACGGAATGTTTGCTGTACTGTGATCTGAGTGACGGGGGATAGGTTATAATGTGTGTAATGTGACATAGTGATACCTGCAAACAGAATCGCCATGATTCCTGAAAACAGAAACGAGATCACAAAAAAGGTGTTAACACTTTTAAAAGGCCAGTGTCAATCAATCATTTTGAAAGAAGTTTTTGCTTTGTATAAATCCACAATTGTATATAAAATAGAATCCATTCCTAGAAATGGATTTTACATGCTGATCATGATATCACGGTATTGTCAGTCTCGAACCAAAATGTGTCATTTTGGCCTAAAACTGTGTTTGACTTAAATCTTTCTGAAAAACCTAGATAAAATTTGATTCCATAAAATTTTAAACCAATATGCTCTTCAGAATGTTTATGAATGTTTTTAGAATTAGCCGAAGTAAAATTTGCTTTCATAAAATTTTAAAATAATTTTGCTCTTAGAATGTAGAAATAAAATGTCTATGATCAGTTTTCTCAATTCTTTACATTTGTCTTGAATTTAGAAATACCAATAAAAAAAAGTTAATTTTAAGTTAAAAAAGTTAATTGCTATTTATCAAAAACCTACAGGTTGGTAACCACTTGGGATTCAGTTGTAAATAGCATGAGAAGAGTTAAAATGATCAAAACTGCTATGGCAAGAATTTACACTCAAGGTTCATGACATTAATTAATTCAGAATTAATCATGACAAACCTATTTCTGAAGCTTATCACTTGGGAATATAAAATTTAATAATAATAATAACCCAAACTTATTTCGGAAGCTAAACACCAAACAACAAATACTGTAAAACTTGGAACCTTGTAATAATTTTGCATTAACTTAATATTCTTAAAATTGAAATTTAAATATAATAATAAATAAATATAATAATATAAAAGTAACATGTAAACATTTCAATAGCAAAAGACTTAAAGTAGTGAAAATAAAATATCACAAAAAGCTCTAGTTTAGGAAATTTGTGAAATTTTCAAACATGCAAATATTTCTAGCTTAACAAGTGAATCACTATTATTGCATAATGCAATTAATCTTAGTAACAGGTGGTACAGATCAAGGAAATCATATTTTTCAAGTATTAAAATGTAATTTATTTTGGATAGTACAACATGCATACTAAGGTAAAAATTTGAATATGTAGATCAGAGCTTGATATAATAACCAGTGTCACAATTCCCTGGACAAATGTTAACAAAAATGCAGGGTACAGGGCCCTATTGATTTGATGATTGGCCCTGCATCATGCACTTTGGTTAACATTGGTTGAGGCATTATGGCACCAAGGTTAAGAGTTATCATATTTACTATTTATTATTACTTACTTAAGGGGTGAAAGCACATCACTCATTGTTGCATTTTTGCAAAT
>JXSR01S060668.1:111239-121715 GCA_000969725.1 Ophiothrix spiculata | reverse complement strand
CCAAAACAAATATCCTCCATCCACCTAGTATAATATATATCACTCTTGAAAAAGTTTTACACAATATGTCTCACACAGCAGTGGCATACAGTTAAATAACATGAATATTGTTTAAAACACTAAAATACAAATGAAATAAATAGTACTGAAGGATATATTAAACAATATTTGAACAAAATTTGCCATCATACAAATTCAATGGACAACGGTACAAAACATGTGAAATATGAAATCAATACTAAACTCAGAGCCATGCATGATCCTGATTTTTTTTAAACACCCTCTTTTCAAGAATGTTCATTAAATATTACACAACTTTTAATACACAAGATGGTTCGTAAACCAGTAGATGACTGCCTACTGCATTTTTGATCAAAATCTTGTAGTATTGCTTTAATGTGGGAACTGAAGGCACACAGCATGAATACTACAGAACAAAGTTGGAGGGAATGCATGACAAGAATGATACATATTCACCTGAGAAAAAAATAATACTGAAACTAAGCTAAGCAACTAAGCTTATTAACTTTTCCACTCCGGAATAATATTTTCACAATCAGTCTTATTTGGATGGAAAGCAGCTTAGAGCGGCTCTCAGCCCCCTCACTTATGACAGATTCTGATAGCTGTAGATAGGAAGGATTTTCTTTTTGCCCAAATTGATGATGGTGCTAGATACTTTTTTTATCACTCAGTAGATAAAAATAAAACAATTACATTGGTTAAGAACTAAAAAGAATATTTTCGAAATGCGTAAAATTTCATAGTTCAATGTGATACAAAATCCTCCTTGTGATACGAAAAAGTTGTATCATGCAGCTCTTTTACCAGTCCAACTTGTATTGCTTTTGGAATGTATCAATGAATTATAAAGCATACACTGCTGTTGTTATGCCTGCGTGACTAACTACAACGCGTTGTACTACGCGATGCCAATAGAAACGACGCACATACCTGTCAGTCAAACTACAAAATCAAGTCAAAATCTAAATCTGATTGCAATGTTATGAAAAATATAAAAAATAAATATTTTCAAAGAATTTTTCTTGGCATTTTCAAGTTTTTGCTATCAATGTACATGTGTACCGAGTGATAAATTCCTTATCCACTGTTTGTTATCATGCAATACAAAAAAATATTAATGGTTTGGGTTCGTATCATGTTCTGGTATTGCATGATTAAACAGGGGATAACTAATAGTATAAGTAACTAAGTGCTTGCAGGAGAATTTTCAATTAATTTCGCCATGTATTTTTTTAGAGATATTTGTATAAATTACGTCAAAATATTATTCCGTCCAATCATGAATACTTTTGCGAGCTGCTGGGAGCGTTTTCTGGAGTGAAAGAGTTACGAGATTTCTGGGAGACATTAATCAATACATCCTGCATTTGCTATGTATTCTTGGAATGTTACAACTTTCAAATACCAGTACTAAAAATGTGATGTGATCTGGGAAAACCCTTCACATGTGGCTGAAGACAATTTTGCAGAAATGAAGAAAATAACCCCAATTTTGTTATGTTTTTCTTGATTTTTTATCAACTTCAAACATCTGTAACTTTGGCCTTGGGCACCCTAGAAGGTTGAAACAAAAAGTGTTATAAAAGCAATAATTATAGCTTTCTTATGGAACTAAGAACTCAAAATGTAAAATTTGCACCATGTGAAGGGTTTTCCCAGATCGCATCACAAATACCCTGTAAAATAATATAAATAAATATGTTGCATGCAACATTTGCCAAATTTGTGGACCCTGTAATTGCCCTAAATGTAGCACCACTTACTATACAATAATCCATTAGATTAAATTGTTCATTGTTGTGTTCCAGGGTGCATGGATAAATGGGTTATTTCATTTGAAAACCACAGTTTCCTCTGTGAAAATTTTGTAATTCCAACAACATTTTTCAGAAGATAAACAAAACAATCTGTCTTTCTGCAATGACACTTATTTGCACAAGTGCCATGATGGATTATCTTCCAAAAGTTGCATTCATTAAAACTGTTTGCAATGTATCATCAAGAACAAAGCAAACAAATACATGATTGAAATATGTGACATTATTTTGAAGGTTGCTTCAAGTGTAGCTGTAGCAAGAGACATGTTAGCTGTAGCAGATAACCACTACTTTGCAGTTCCAAGTTATGCAATGCAGTAAGCCACATCTACATGATTGTCATGATGGTTCTTCACAACCAATAGACACCTGAAGTTGAATTCAATCACACTGTTCATGTGTCGTTGTGATCATAACAACAAAGTAATACATATCAGCTGATTTTGCTGGCCCATGGGGGCTACTTTGTACAAAATGGGTTATGGGGACATGCCGCAAATTCGGGTAGCAAAATCAGGCTCTCTAGTATTTCAATAGGTCCTTTTTCTTTGCGAACTGTGGTATTTCAATGGATTTTTTTCAAAATTTTCCAAACTTGTAGTTAGTCCGTGGCACAAGCATTTCTTCACAAATATTTTAGAAATTTGTGGCTTAACTAGAATAACTTTGAATAAATTTGGGTGATTTAGTGAATTAATGGGTTGCTTTTTTTCTTAAAAATTGGTATTTAGATGGGTGGCTTTTCAAATTTCACAGAGGCACGTTCCTACCAAAACCACATTTGAATACTGGGTGCTTGCCGCATTGCAATGTTGCCACCACCATGACACACTCTAAAATCCAGCTACAGTTACAATCAGTCATTTTTTGATCACAACTCGTTATTTTTTTGGTGAAGCTGTCTTTGTCCTTTCAAGTTGTGTGGATAAATCCCGGACTTTGTCCGACCAGTAACCACTACTTACAAAAGGTTGATGGCATTGCATGACCACCATGACACACGCTCTCATTCCAGCTACAGCATTAGGTTATAGCCCCTGGATTAGCTGCAAGCAAGTGGTACAAACTTTCCAGGAGAGTGACACATAATGGTTACAATCAGTCATTATTAGATCACAACTCGTTATTTTCTGGGTGAAGGTGTCTTTGTCCTTTCAAGTTGTGTGGATAAATCCCGGACTTTGTCCGACCAATAATCACTACTCTGTTGTAACTGTACAGATAGTTCTCCAACTCTTTGAATCCAGTAAGACTTGTCTAATGCATTGGGATCAGAGACTCCAGAGTCAGCTAGGGCACCATTAATAGCAGAACGCATCTAAAAGAAAACAAATCGAAAAAGAATGAAATATGAGAATTTAAACTGTCATGATTATAATAGAGATGACAACCTGTGTGCACAAACTATAGGCAAAAGAAAAATTAATTGAACTGTGTAAACAAAAAATCATGGTAAGGGTTACATTTCCAAACAAGTATTTTCATTTAAATTGTCCAAAAACTTTTTGTTAAGCCTATAGAGTGCTCTTCTCGCTTTTAAAGTCAAACATCATCACTGTAATATTTTGTTTCCATTACAACTCTTCAGTGACTCTGTTACCTTCTTTTCATAGAGAATGAGACAAACCTCTACCTGAGTCAGATAAGCTAAGAGCCTGATGATGATATGATGCGGGCGGTGTGTCTCAGTGTTTGCTAGCTGCTGAATGAATGATCACAAATGAATTGCCAATACATGTACTTACAGGGTCTTTAGATAAGGTCTGCGACAAGCCCCTTCCTGAGTCGGATAAACTATGAGCTTGGTGATGGTATGGTACGTTGTGTCTTGGTGTTTGTCCATTACTATATGAATGATGATGTAAATGATGTGGTGTATGGCTCTGAATGAGGGAATAACAGTAGGTAAATTGTTTAGTTAGATGAACAAATTAAGTTCTTAGTGCGAATAACATTACCTGTGTGTGATTAACTTAGTAAAAAGGTCAATCGCACAGAAATACTTGTATTTATGGTACTTTCAAGATGCATAATTGGACAGAATGGAGAGAAGTTATATTTTGATAGCCTAGATACTACAGCCCTCTATCTACAAACTGAGTCACACTAACCTGGGATTATAGTTTGTCACCTTTGTGATTCAAGTTATATTTTGATAGCCTAAATACTACAGCCCTCTATCTACAAACTGTATCACACTAACCTGGGTTTGTAGACTGCTTATAGTTTGTGACCTTGATGATTCAAGTTATATTTTGATAGCCTAGATACTACAGCCCACTATCTACAAACTTTATAACACTAACCTGGGATTGTAGACTGCTTATAGTTTGTGACCTTGATGATTCAGGTTATATTTTGATAGCCTAAATACTACAACCCACTATCTACAAACTGTATCACACTAACCTGGGATTGTAGACTGCTTATAGTTTGTGACCTTGATGATTCAAGTTATATTTTGATAGCATAGATACTACAGCCCTCTATCTACAAACTGTATCACCTAACCCCGGATTGTAGACTGCTTATAGTTTTTGACCTTCATGATTCAAATTATACTTTGATAGCCTAGATACTACAACCCTCTATATACAAATTCTTAGTCACTGAGTGCGTTTTTACTTCCTAATATGGAATTTTGGCCATCCATTATGAGACGATAGATGACAGTGCCTTCAGCGTGAAACGCAATGTAGCCGCGCGTTCAAAATCACGGCGCGATGCAGGTATACGCACACCTCCGGCGCGAACAGCTTTACTGGGTTTGGTATATTTTATGTTTGAATAGGGGTGTACGTTTTTCCAATGTTAATGTTTAAAGTTCTTGGCAATAATTTACATCGTTTTAGGTTTATAAATGACTCAAATTTGTGACTAAGAATGAGAATAAAAGATGGCGATTTATTGTTTTGCCTGTCATCTATCGTCTCATAATGGATGGGCGTACATTATTTTTTTGTAATGGGCACCCCCCGCGGGGGCACCCATTACTCAAAATAATGTACGCCCATCCATTATGAGACGATAGATGACAGGTAAAACAAGAAATCTTATCTTTTATTCTCTAACTGTATGACACTAACCTGGGATTGTAGACTGCTTATAGTTTGTGACCTTGATGATTCAAATTATACTTTGATAGCCTAGATACTACAGCCCTCTATCTACAAACTGTATGACACTAACCTGGGATTGTAGACTGCTTATAGTTTGTGACCTTGATGTTTCAATTTGTATTTTGATAAACATAACAATAATAATCCACTACATTTATAGAGCACAAAATACAAAGGTTCCTAAGCGCTATACAAAAATCAACAATACACTACAAAATACATAAACAATTAAACAAGCAAGTCAATCAGTAAATAAACATGTCTTGAGCATATGTTTGAATTGTTTGGTTGATGCAGCAGAACGGATGGTGTATGGGATGGAGTTCCAGAGTTTAGGTGCCGCAACAGAAAATGCATGTTCACCATAGAAAGAAGTTTTTACACGTGGTCCAGGTTTTAATGCAAGTTGAGATCCAGAGCGATAGCCTAGATACTACAGTCCTCAATCTACAAACCGTATCAAACTAACCTGGGATTGTAGACTGCTTACAGTTTGTGACCTTGATGATTCAAGTTGTATTTCCAGCCTATGCCTTGCAACCCTCTCTCTTTCTACATCTCCTTTCAGTTTGATGTTTTCTTTGTTAACAGCCTTGAGTTGCTCATTTAGTTGTTGAATTGAATCGACATTATTCTTGAGTCTTCCATGGAGGTCTTCAATGGCGGCCATTTTATCAGTTATTTCTCTTTCTTGATCTGTCCTGCAAGTTAGTCAAGTGGGCAACGGACGATTGTGGTTAAAAATTGATAAACTTACTGGGTGTCTCAGTATCATTAAAATGTTAGGTAATATTCTTAATTATTTCAGATAAGTATAGTTTGACCTATCTATATCAATCTGAACTTTCAACATTTGAAAATGGAAAGATGAGAAATATTTCAAAGGTAACTAAGAGAAGTTTTTCAACTTTTTGTTGTTGTGTTCACGGTTTGGGCGATGTGTTGTTTTATCTCGTTAACAAAAACTTGTCATAATTCTTGAAGAGAAAATGGTATATGATACCTGAATTTTCATTCAGTAGATGGTTTGTCCTTTGGAGCTACCAAGTTTGCTTAACAGTCTGAAATGGCTTGAAAATTGAAAATACTATATACATTATACAGCTGCCACTGAGTATCCTAAAAAAACACGAAATGGTGAACATAGGGAGTGTACTTTTTTGGAGACCTAGCTAGCTACCCAATTGCCAATTGCCGAACATAGGGCAAATGAACTTGATTCCAGCAGTGTCAAAGTCTTAAGAATGGGGATAATTTATAAAAGCATTCCAAAGATATACTCGTTTGAAGAGGGTGGTATAAAATCATTTCTGTCCAACTAGCGAACATTTTGATCATGTTTCTTGCAAATTACCAGTTAGAGTTGTTTGGCAATCGAATGGCGGCAATGGCAGGACAACATATTGATCGATCAGTCAGAATTTCAGATCTCCATCTTTATTTTACTTTTGTTGATTGAGTACAGTCTACAAAGAATTGATAGACAAGAGTCGTAGTCATTCTTTGAAGCTCTTTCTCTTTCTCAGCAGCAGAATTACTAATGCCTGAATCTAGCCTCAAGAGGGGTAAGACGTACAACAAACGGAGACAAGGGCCAAGACGTGTATCAAACTTCATGGAGGGGAAGAGCTGGACTAGTCACTTTTATTTTACACATGATAATGTTCAAAAAAACCCATTGACACTTCTAAAGGCCAACAAAGATCTATTCAGGGTCAGAGGAAAGTAATAGAGAGGCAATGTCACATTCAATCCTTGTGAGACACATGATCAAAATGTTCGCTAGTTGGACAGAAATGATTTTACAGTACCCACTTAAAATAATCATATCTTTGGAATGACTTTATTAATTATCACCATTATTTCAACATGCTAAAGGTAAATCCATGATCTACTTAGAAATGAAAGTTATTTGTTTAGCATTATCTTGTTTTTTAAATATGACGCCCATTTCAACTATTGCACTTTTATTGACTCACTCGGTATATTAAGAGCAAAACCCCACTTTTAATAGAGACGGGGCAGTGAACTACCAAAGATCCTGTCATCATCAAGTAGGACGCCACCAATGTCCATTGCAGGAAATGGGTCGTCAGACAAATCTCACGGTACATACTGCTGAGAATGGAGAAGGGTTCTCTGAAAATTTTGACTCCAAAAATGCAAGTGTGGATGAACAGCTTACAAGTCTACTTTTCATGTCATCAACACTGCAGCATGTATAAATATCTTTTTTGCATAGTATGGACATGCTTCAAATCCAAATATCTTTAACTCTTACATTAAATAGCACTGTAAAGTTTTGTAGCGTTTCTAGATTTTAGGAAACAGAAAGAATCCAAATGACCCAACTTACTCGTGCTCCTCCAGTCTATTCTTCAGTTGATGTAACAATGCCTGCTGATGTGAGGAATGGCTTTGTAAAGCTTTGTAGCGCTCACCCGCTAGTCTCAGCTCTTCGTTTTCAAGCTTGTATTTGTTGACCATTCCCTGAAGAGATTCATGGTTTTGTAACATTTGACTGAAAAGAAAATTGTGACCCAATTATGTCTCTAGTCCCCAGTGCCAGTCCTTTATTTAAAACATTAGGTCCCTACAGGTCCGACCTTCTTAAATAACGGCCCGCGGGCAAAATCCGGCCCGCCAATTACTTTAATTTGGCCCTTGGACCGCCTCTGGAATACATATGTGTATAAGAGAAGCATTGAAAAAGTCTCCGATAATATAAGTTATATTGAAGTAGGTCCAGCTCAGTGAGCAAAAGAAAGTGGTCTTGCTCAGTAAACCATGCACTACAGGTTTTTAATGATGATTTTTTATTTGGAAAAATGTTTAACACTTTTAGCTTGTTTTAAAAGTTTTTTGAATGCTCTAAAAGGGAAGATATAGGCATTTGAAATGTTGAGATTCATATACTTTTGTATATACAAGACATTTTTAAAATGGCTCTCCAGCTCTTATAATTTTAAATTCATGTTCAATATTAATATATATGAATAATTCAAGATTTTTAAAGGTTTGGATGGCCTCCATTAATTATGCAAATGAGGTAATACATTAGCATACATTTCAATGAAACTCTTCTCAGATATGAAGAACATACATACCCTTCCGCTGATCAATTTTCATCAATTTGAATACTGACCTCTGAATTGGAGTAGATTAAAAAAGTGTCAACCAAAAGTATATGGTGGCATTTCATGAGGTGGGTCAAAAATGAGTTACATGGTCAAAATGGTTAAAAAATCAACTTTTTGATATGATGATAATATTATGAATCTCTTTCAATTCAAGTAACTTTTTTGCCAAATATCCCTTTTGTTTTGGCAAGATGATCTTATTAATGGTTAATTACTCAATAGACGGCAATGCAAACTGTAATTATGAAACACGTTTTTCTCAAAATTGCCTGTTTTTACTAAAACAAGTCATAAATTGGAATGATTAATTTAATGGTAAACAGTTCATTTTTTCAGAATATGTTCTAAACACTTTGATGCATTAAACTTGAACTAGAACCCTTAGGGTCTTGGTGTTAATGACCTTCAATTAATTAGAGGGGGCTATACAAGGGGAGAAAAATAGTGATGTTTCAAATCAATCTGTCCAACTTTTATTTGATGCAGCTTGATCCCCTGAACATTTTGACACCAAATTTGTCAAAATCAGACAAAAAATGAGAAGGTACTGCCCAAAAAACTGATTTAAGGGGATGGATGGGTCTGGAGAGGGTCTAAAATGATAAATTTGCCAATTACTGTAATTATATACCAAATTGTTGCCATGTTGGTGACTATTTATATGTATTTGAGGTCACAGAATTTATTTGTATATGTTCCAGCAGTGTCAAACCTTCCGAAATGGTGATTTCCTCAATTTGGCTATCTACCGCATCCTTAGGCACCGCATTCTTAGGCACCACCACCCTTGTACTGTCAAGTTCAAACCATTGTTTCTCTTAAATTATGTAACCCATGAAGACAAAATTAATACCACAAATAGCAGAAAGTGTAAGCTTTCAAATGAGACATTAAACAAGTCCATAAGCCAAGGAATAGTGAATTTACATCAAATTAAGTTCGAGAACCCATGAAAAAATGTAACACCACCACCTTTTTAGCATACCCACCTAATGAAATGCCACCATATATCAAATATTTCACACACCCCACAAAAAGACTGACACAATGCAGGCTGACTTGAGATCTTTTCCAATTCAAAATTGCATCTGTTGATACAGCAAAAAAAACACTGTAGCTAAATTCACACTCAAACACAAGAAATATGAAGCAGATACTGACAAAGATATCCGATGAGTTCACATTTTGTCATATTATTTATGCTGATGAATTTGGTGTCATACTTTGAAAATGAAACTGATCTATTCGCAAACTAAAACCATGTATATGCAATGTTTGCATTTCAAGTATGAATTCACATTAACTTCTGCTTTGCAATACATGGTAGTCAAAACAAGTTAAATCAATGCTTAAATCTTCAAAAATATTTCTGGCCATATTTTCTCATGAAACATCATTTATTATTTTACAACTTACTCTTTTTCTGTAGTTAGTTTTCTGATTTCTTGATTTTGTTCTCGAATCTTGGCACCTAGCTTCTCATTGGTTTGTCTGTGAATGGAAATTATAAATACAATTTCATGTGATCGTAGTACTGTTTCAAATTTGTTGATACCCTAGACTGTAAAGAAACTAAGCATTGCCAATCACCATATTGTGTCTCAAAATTCAATAACTAGATGCAATATATCAGCACAATTCAAATTAACATCACATGTATATAGCCTTTGTTAGCAAAAAGTAGCACGTATCTTTCCATATGCTTATAAGATTGCACAACACTAGGATAATAACAACACTGTGATAATAACACCATTGGTATTTAATTTATTACAAATGAGTTAGAAGTTAGCTTAACAAAAAGCAGTAATAAGAAAACTATCCAAATGAGAGTTCCCTTCTATGCAATATGTGACTTCAGAGACATGAGTGGTGTATCGGTATGATCTCCCAATGTGTATGCGTGAAGCTCATTCTTTGCCCGTGTTTAAGCGGCAGTTGAAAACTCAGTTGTTTCCTTAATTACTTTTGCAGCTCTCTGTTATTGTTTCTGTATTTTTGTCCTTGTAAAGCGCTCCGTTTTTTGTGGGGCGCTATATAAATGTTTGTATAATAATAATAATACAACTTGACATGACTTACTTTTGTTCTTGTACCCAAGTGTTAACATTGCTAACCACAAGTTCACTTTCTTGGTGTAGTTTCTCTCCATTAACTCTTGCTTCATCTTGTGATGTTCTCAACCTGTCTCTTGACTTACTTTTGTTCTTGTACCCAAGTGTTAACATTGCTAACCACAAGTTCACTTTCTTGGTGTAGTTTCTCTCCATTAAATCTTGCTTCATCTAGTGATGTTCTCAACCTGTCTCTTTCATTGGCTGCATCTTGGTACTTCTGCTGGAAATCTGCTAGACTCCTATGAAGTTGGTCATTCTA
>JXSR01S060668.1:83485-99546 GCA_000969725.1 Ophiothrix spiculata | reverse complement strand
GATAGGCTACACCAATTTAATTGTTTGTCTCAAAGCTGCTGCGCGCGTTTGTTTAAACATGCTCATTAACATCGGCAAATTGTTAAAATTTGAATTTTTCTTCTAAATATTGTTTTTATTTTTCAATTTCGTCAAATAAAACCCCATCAGAGATCAAAAATCGTGTCCTGTGGATCGCAAAATGGCAGAATAACAAACATACTGTTTTATATACCGGTACAAGTAAATATCAATGGAAGGAAAATGAATGGCGAACATGGCAAGTGTAACGCCTGATAAAGTTGGAAAAATTTTAACTAAAAAAAAAAGAAAGGAAAAAAAAAGAAGAAAAAAATACTGCATTCGGCATTAGGTTTTCAAATTTAGGTGAACTTTAGAGACAAACAATTCAATTAGTGTGGCCTAAGAAGTGTTTCTTACCTCTTCCGATAATGACTGATTTTGTTGATCTGCTCGTGTGAGTTCACTCTGTAATTTAGCTGCTACCGTGGCTCGTTCTGCTAATTGTTCCATAGCCTCTTTGTGTTGGCCTTGAACATCAGAAAACTTGGTTTGGAACTCATGAAGCTGACCCTGGCTATCATGTATCTGTGAAATAGAGAATAAAGAAATTTGAATCATATCTGATCCATTTTCCATTGTGAGATGCAAATTTGGTTAACACTGCAACTAACCTGGCTTCTTATCTTCTGCTATAATGTTTGTTTGATCCGAAAACTCTCCACATTCTTAACTGATTTCATCTCAAAAGCTTGAATTTGTGAGTAAACATTTTGTGGATCAATTAAATAAAACTGATTTTGTGTAGTAAATCCACAAATACTGCTCACAAACTTTGCCAACCTGGTCACAAGTCATCATGTGAGTGCAAGAAAGTCATTATAACTGCAATAGCTGCCATTTTTCATAAATTTGCACTGCACACTGTAGAATGCAAGTCTAGGGTCAGTGGCTGTTGAAATGGTTCTTCATGTGACAGTGTCACTTGAAGATCATTTCAAGACCCACTGACATATGGGACCAGGCCTGAATGGGACAAACAATTTGAGCCATTTTCCGCATACTGGTGACAAGGTGTTAAATAGATATTCCATATGGCAGCCATTGCAGATATGACTTTCTGCACTCACATGAGGAAGTGGCTCTAAAAAGCTTCCTGGGAGACAAATGACGAGTTCAGAGTCCAGCGGTTTCATCACTGCAACTTCGCTCCACGTCTACAGATACACAGTCTTCAACGGTTATAGCGCAATATGCGTAGCTGTGAAATCTTTAGACTCTGAATGCATCATTAGGGAACCAGGAGCCTTGTAACTTAGCCATGTTCCAAAGATGGCAAAAGCTATAGTTTATGACTATTACTGATTCAAAATAATTCTCAGACATGTGCGAAAGTTATGCAATCATAACACATTTTTCAGGTATGTGCGATATCGAAGTACAGGAGATTGCTTGAATGTCCAGTGCTTGTCAAAACTTGTGAATACAAATAAAATTGAATCCCATTTGTTACCAAGTTGAGTTGGGATGGCCTCTGGCCATCATGGTGTTTTACAGTCCTTTTTGGGGCCTATCTATGATTGTGTAAAGCTTATGCATGGGCATGAGTTATATGACCATCCTGGATCCAATGTGCCCTCTATAGACTAACCTGGACAAACAAACAAACAAACAAATAAACAAACTGGCTTCATTTATGTTGTCATCTTTTTGACTAAAATATATAATGAAATGCCATGAAAAAACAGAAAAATTGTGCAGAAACAGGAAAAAAATACATGAAAACACAGAAATTTGACCACAAAAAACAGGAATGCCTGTTTAAACAGGAGATTCTCATGCCTGATATTATGATGTGTCACACCAATCAATAAAGCCCCTCCTATTCCTTATTCTCACCTCTTTCTGATATCTTCCATTCTCATCTTGACTCTGATCTAACTGGCTCTGCATCTGACCAATTCTCTGCTCATATCTCTCAATCTCCTGGCTATGATGGTCATTCTGTCTCTGGGCTGTCTCTAGGTTCATTTGTACCATTTGAAGCTGACCATCCCTCTCTGCAAGGTCCTCCTTCACCGTCTGAAGTTTTGTATGTACATTGGCAAGGTCTTCTTCTACTTGGACTAGTCGATTTTCCCGGTCCTTAATCTATATATTGTACAAAGTATAGGATAAGCATGACTTAAGAAAATTTCTTATTTCACTTTTGCAATGAATATATATTTCATTTGCACACGGTTTTCAATTTTACCTCTTTACATACAGGAATTGTGGACAGTAGGGTTGGTATCAGCAAGCATTTACATTGTAGACAAAGCCCCGAAATTGAGCGACCGACGTCGCGACACTGTCGACAATAAGTTTCGTCAATGCAGCCAAGAGGATTGAAATTACAACTTGTGGCACTCTGTTGAATTCCCCTCTTTAATTGAAATTAATGTGCCAATGCTGCGATGGAATGTTATGAATGAAAATGTGATCAAAAACTTCAGGGTAAATTTCATATTAAGCTTTCTATATTCCTCCAGTATTTATTTTATTTTATTTTATTTCATTTTGTTTTATTTTATTCTTGTCGAGTTTGTCGACATATAGACAGGCTTGTCGACAACGAGTGAAATTGGTTTGTCGATACCAGCCTTAGTGGACAGCAGATGGTGCTTGGACATTTGGACTGCTATGAATTTTTCTGAATAATATTCAGTGCATGACAAAAATTACCATCAGAGATATCAGCATGCCAAAATTGGATTGTTCCCAGTTTGATTCGAACCAAGCTCCTCTTGTACCTTGATCCAACATTCACTTCAGCAAGCTTCCGGGACGACACTGCCTTGGAAGGGATTTTTTCTTTACAGCTAACTTCAGGCAATTTAATAAATATCTAAAATGGAGTATCATAAGATTCAGTGGGGTACGGGTTAATCAAATAAAATGTTGGCAGTGTACCTGATTTTGTCCATCTCTGATGACATTCTTGCATCCATCTACTTCTTCTTCAAGTTGTCCTATGGAAAGCTTAGCTTCCTGGAGCTGTTTGGTCATGCTGTTATAACGCTTCCTTTCTGCGTGTATTTCATCTCGCAAGTCTTGAATAGTGCTTTCGTGATGCTTCACCTTAAAAAACAACAGATGCACACCAAGTTATTACATAATAAAGGAGTTCGGTCCAATTGATTCAACTTTTCAAACTTTACCAAATTACTCATTGTTTTTGAGATAAAGGAAAATGTGTCTATTTATGGTAATCATATATATATTTACATAAGAAAGTATAGGCAGCTGTAAAATCATAATGGCTTATAAAATAGAAACTTTTGGACCAAATTATGCAAAAGAAATTTAAGATAACAGTAATGAAATTGAACTTTGAAAATGAAAAATCAGACAATGTTCCTTAAAACTTAGCACATGGTTTTAACTGTGACTGATAAAATATGTGTCAAATACTTCAATGCTTAGGCTCTTAGGTCACAGCAAGTTTACTAACTAGAGTCATAAAAGGTGAAATATATATATTATTATAAAAATTGTCTCTGCACGAACAAACATGTCAAAGGACATCAAAATGCTTAACTATGTGGAATCTTAAAATTTTGCAAGCAATCCTTTTGATCCAAGCTCAAAACAATATTTTTGTAGCTGTCTTCTTGCATCTTAAATCTTGACTTTTGACTGAATTTTGCATCCCTCTTCATACTATCTACACTCACCTGTTGTGCAGTTACTGACTGTTCCTTCTTTGCCTCTTCCAGTTCCCTTTCTAGCCGACCTCTTACATCTTCAAGCTTCTCGACCTCTGTCCTTATGACCTCTGACCCTCCCCTTGCAGTCTCTAATTCTTCTTGTAATCTCTGTACAAGTTGCTGTTGGTCTTCAGCCTCCTCCTCGTGTAACTGAACCTGGGTCAAAATAAAGTGTAACTATGGTAACGGCTGATGTAAATACACACTTCATAAATTTGTCTAAAAACTACCATCTACAGGAGGAGTTTTGTAAATTTTCACTTAACATTAATTTTTGAATGTATCCAAAAATATGGAAAAAATTGAGATTTGTTGGGGAAAAATAAACTTATAGAGCAAATCTTAAAAAGAGGTAAATTTTATATTTAACATGAGAACATTTACTTTCAAAAGTTTATCTCTTGCCCTTGTTTAAAACCCCCCAGAAATTCACTTTTCAAAAAGCAGTATAAGGTACACTTCATTTTGATCAAACAATGGTGCATCGTGATGTGTACAAACAAAGGTATTTGCGTATTGAACTAATCTAATGAATATGTAAAAGGGTCATTCCAAAGTAACGTTTGTGACCAAAATGATGATTTTTTTCAACTTAAATCGGCTATAACGCCTGGAATACACAAGCTATGAAAATAATTTTGGTTGATATACAAACTACATGGTATGCCAAAAGGTTCTGAGCATTGAAAAAAATAAAATCAGTCCAAGGTCAAAGAAAAACCCATGTAACGCTCGGTAACGTTTGTGACTTCGCACGGAAGTGTGTTCTTGCACTTTATACTTCAAACCCCAAACTCTGTGAAGTGTGGCTGAAATGAGAGCTGATATCAACAGAGCTGGAAGAGTGAACATTTATGAACATTATCCAATTTTCAGTTTGCACATGTGCAATAAAATGCTCTCTTTATACACGAATTTGTCATGTAACGTTTGTGACATTTTGCTATGTAACGTTTGGTAACGTTTGTGACATATCATATTATTCACACACAATAAATGATTTAAAACTTTATTCAATGAATTTTCGGTTAATATTTAATATTTATCACGCGGAAAAAAAATTAACACTAACTTTGTTGCTGCACCTGTCAATCCCGGGGGGGGGAGGGGTAACTCAGATTTCGGTTGGGTACGGACGCGCGGCCGGAGTTTTCGACTACCACCCGTTTTGTAAACCTGAGGAAGCAAAAAAATGCTACCCATATGTAAACCAATTTGACTTTAACAACCGTTATTTAGACCATTCAATGTATTTTTACAATGAAAATTGCACTTCAATAGCCCAATTTCGCAACCGATATGTAAACCAAAGGAAAAATTGGTCAAAAAATAGTCATTTTTGAAAAATGCAACCGTTATGTAAACCATTTTTCAAATTTTTGAGGGGCCTTTGGTAAATCTGGGAGGTTAAAAATGGTGAGGTTAAGAACGTCCGTACACCCACCTTTCCACTAAGTACCCCCCGGGCTGTCAATCTGAAAGGGGTCAAATATAAGCTTTGGTTTGTATACACTCTTAAAAAGAAAGGATCAAATTGATCCGATAAAGTGTCAAATATGAGCTTACCATTTTCCGGATCAATTTTGATCCAAATTCTCCTCAAATTGATCAAACACACTCTCTTTTGATCCGAAAAGGATGATCAAATTTGAGGAGAATTTGGAGTTTGGAATTTAAAGAGTGTACAAGAATCTGGAATTGGGCAATAATTATGGAATTCAAATTGGGGTATAATTTGAAACTCACACTGTGTTTTCCTTGTATAAATTGAAATCAGTTTTATGCAGCAAATTGGTACGATAATTATTGTCCAACTAAATTGAAAAGAAATCCTGATCTTTGCACTGAAATTCAATGACAATTATGGATTTCAGAACAAAGTTCATATTTGTGAGAGTCCATTCCAGTTTCTGTTGTTTTGGATTCAAGCATGCTGTCAGCATGAAGAATCTAACCTACGACCTTGAACACATTGATTAGCTTCAAGTGCATTTGGACAGTGTTCACGCTTAATTGGGCAGCAATTAACACGGGGGATTGGCAGTCAAATATGAAATGGATACGGGTGTTAGGGCAATCGGTGTGAGCAAAGGCTTAAAAAATGAGGGGTCATTGGGCGCGAGCCTGATTTTTGGCATTCAGTGAGAGAAAAATACATGAGGACTTATTGGTCAAAACATGAGGGGTCATTGGGTGAGATCCAGTTTTTTGGCATTTGTTGAGCGAAAATTTGCATCGGGGAGAGAAAAAAAATCATGGGGTCTTTGGTTAAGAGCACATGAAATTGTAAAAAATTAGGGGTCTTTGGGTGCCAGCGACGCTGAAAAACGGGGTCTTTTACGCGTCGTCTCCAGAATGGGACTGCCCCCCCCCCGGGCAATTAACACATTCAATAGGAAAATACACAATCAGCTTAAGATTTCGTAGATATTCAGTTTAAGATCCCGGGGGCACTGACCTAGAAAGGTGATACGGGTATGTGCGGTCCTCAAAACCTCCTTTTTACGCCTTGTCTGCCGCTCCCTAGACCTCCAATTCAAGCACAACCTTTAGTTGGCAAGCCTTATTTTTAAAATTGTTCAGTTCCTTAGCCTATCTTTTTGAAATTTAGTTGCCAAGACCCCCATTTCAAGCAAAATTTCGAAATTATTTGCTTCCAGAGCCCAATTTTTGCCCACAAAATTAGTTCTGAAGAGTCATTTTTTGGTCCCTTCAGTTCTCTAGGCCCCTTTTCAGAGTCAATCTTCTGTTCCCTAGACTATTGGGTTTGAGATATCGGGGCCGCACACCCCTATCAAAAGTTGGGTGCCCCTCCCGTGGTTTAAGATCTGTTCTTATGACATCAAAGATATTCAAAACAAATATGACATACAATTAGATTAGATAAAGTTAGTTTAGAATTGAAATTGATTTAATTTTTAACATACAGGCCACTATAAAATGATGTAACGTTTAGGTAACGTTTGTGACATGTTTTTGAAATGCGATAATTAACCAAGCAAGCAACGCAGAGGGTTCAAATTTGGCAAGGACGATGTTAGTGATAGACTTGCTTTTGACCTAAAATATCAAGTTTTTTGAATCACGATTAAGCATTTAAACAAAACTTTTGTAACTTTTTGGTAACGTTTGTGACATATAGTAGTGACAAGATTAAATGCCCTCATACACAAAAACACTGACATATATGCAATTTTTCTCCTGTGGTTTGTAACAAATAAGGATGTGTTTGTGTAAATACAAGGTTGAAAAGAAAATGATTTGTTATCAAGGATGATTTTTAAAGCGCCGAAATATAACTAAAATTTTTGATTTTGTAGCATTATTTATTCGTATATTTTAATTATGCAAATAGGTATCAAAATTTTTGAAAATAAAATAATTTATTACTGAATATGTATATTTGGACTATGTAGAAACTAATAACAAGTGAAATATATTCCGATTATCACTTTATTGTTTTACTGATTCAGGCTCATTTTCCCTGGAATGACCCAAAAAGATTCTGTAATATTACTTTGAAGATACATTTTAGCAAATAAATTGTTTGAATAATTTATATACTGTTAGTATTTTACATTTTGTTAGTTAAGGGTAAGTGGGCGGACTTCCAATATGTTAATCCAATCAGATAGTATATAGTCCTGATAAATCTTCATAATAACCTGTATCATTACACATTATTATTTACTCAAGATTTTCATATCTGAACACACACTAACCTATGTACTTCAATACAAACTTTGAATGTGTTTACATTGATTTCATATCAGACGATACCATTTTAATTAAGGTATTACCTCAGGGTTTTTCTAAATATGAAATTTTTAAAATCCTGTTTTCAGTGGTGGCTCAAAAGGAAGGGTGCATGGTGAAAGAATGCCACCCCTAGTCGCAGGTTCTCCCACATGTTCCCGATCAAATAAAAAAGAAGCAAAGAAGGCATTTTGCATGGGTTTCTGTATCTTCCTCTAATAAACTTTTTTGTACCTTTTATGCTGCCTATCCCTAAATGTCAATGCCTTTTCTTTTTTGTAGGCTTCTTTAAAAAGTGATAGTTATAACACAGCATCCCCCACACTTCATCATGAGATTATTGTGTTTCCACAAGTGCCCAAACTCTGTCATTGTAAAAATCAATTTCCATATTGTTCTGTCTCAATAGTCTGAACATTATGAATAGTTGAAATAAATGAACCAACTAATCACATCAACTATGAAAATTAATCATACTGGATTGTGGAAAGCTTGTAGCATTGTACACAACAAAGCAATACAACAATCTGAAACCACTTTTAAGTGGAAATGTCATTCCAAAACATATAAAAACTGCTAATATCTCCACCATATATTCTACTGTCAAAAATATATCTTTCTCGTATTTCCAAGATAAAGAACTTCAGAAAATTATCAACTTGAAAAAAAAAAAATACAACGACCATTATATTGCATGATTAGTTAAGGTATCCCCCTTAAATAAAGGATATGACTCATATCAAAAGAACTTTGATTTCGATCTGGTTCCAACAAGTCCATGTTACAAATAACATGATATTATACAGATAAACACAATGTCAATAAATGATTTTCTGTACAATACCTGAGTTCAAGTCCGTTGTAAAATATCTCATTAA
Source organism: Ophiothrix spiculata (assembly GCA_000969725.1). Classification (NCBI taxonomy): domain Eukaryota; kingdom Metazoa; phylum Echinodermata; class Ophiuroidea; order Amphilepidida; family Ophiotrichidae; genus Ophiothrix; species Ophiothrix spiculata. The sequence continues at coordinate 91,163 of JXSR01S060668.1, read as the reverse complement.
AAACAAAGGTTTTAGTTTGTAATAGTTTATAAAAACCTTTGCTTTTGCTTTCACTTGTGTAAACACATAAGAATTGTTACCAGGTGTGAGTGACCTCTTTTCAAAAAAGAGGAACTTTGTACAAAAACGAGGAAAAACAGTGAAAAATTCCAAAAATGGTCTGAAAATGAAAGAAAAAGCTACAATTTTGCCTTTAATAAATTTTCAAAAACGAGGAAATCAGCTTAAAAGAGGAAATTTCACACCCCTGTGCAGTTACGGATTGCAATTTCTCAAATGGTGATTATCTATATTGACACTAATGAATTGTTAACAAAATACATTCTATGCATTACAAAACATTTGAACTAGGCCAATATGTACTAAATTTGAGTTGATCTAAATTCACTATTTGTGTTCTAAGTGCATTTTGATCAGTCAAAACACAGTTGGCTTTATTGGATTTAATACCTTAAGTGCTTCTCTGAAGTCAACACGCTCTGATAACCACAGAAGACTATGTTGTGCATTATAGAGTGCTATCACATTATGCATATCTCAGGATTTGCAGAACAAATTGAATGACTGAATTCAATTTAAAATCTACACCAATGGTGGCAGGTTAAGCCTCACGAAGATGATTCAAAAGCAGTGAACAACACAGAAATGTGTGACATTTAATCTGGTGATAACATGTTTAAACATTTAAATGCATCGACCCTGAGGAACAACTTCTGATACTCTTGAGTTTCATTATCACAATGGATCTTCAGGCAATTAAAAGGTAATCAAAGAAAATGGTTGTCATTTACAAATTATGTGGAATATGCGACTTTGCACATCTTAACAATTTAACGTACTTGATGAAAACCAATAGCCTGTTGGATAATTTTCTATTAGAAATAGGCAATGTTTTGCAAGTATCGTAAATAGCAAATTTATGACAGACTAAACTTTGCAATCGAAATTAAGTCTGTTGATTTCAGATTTGGTAGATTTAGAGCAATCATCAAATCTCAAGATCGCCAATTCACAGAAATTTTAGTACGAAAGGCCTTTATTGGTAATTTTTTTTCATGCATGGTAATAACTAACATTAATGAACTAAATACAATCACGATGGCTTTGAAACAGATACGAGAGGTCCAAGATGAGCAGATGAACAAAAAATTACAAAGAGTCGAAGAAAAAGCTCTGAACTGTGAACAAAATATTGTGGAACTTGAAGCCATCCAACAAGAAATTAACCACCTGGTTGCTGCACAGGAGGAAAATATTGACAAACAGGTTGAGATAGCAACCACTAAAATAATGGAATATGCGGGCTATCTCAAAGACTGCATTAGGCTAAACCAAGAGTATCGTTTTCAAGGAATAGATGCTGAAAAATCACGTCAGCAGGAACTTGCGCAAGAATTTCACGAGACTGTGTCAAACGTGAGACGTAGACTCCAAGGCACACCGACCAAGTCCTACACACGCGTGATAAATCATCTGGATGATGAACTTGAGAAAAAGCTAAAGATCGACGTAAACGGGTTTTGTCGTAATCCGGTAGAAGGTATGCAGAGATGTAACATGGGAGTATACATTGGTGCGTTTTCAGGAACTCTTGTTCATGTTAGACCATGCCAATTAGAATTCAAGTTTGAACTTGGTCATTTCAAAAATGCTTCTGCTATTGCCTTGATGGCATATAACTATCTTGTGGTATCAGATATGGGTAAAAAGGTTGTATCTATCATCCGTAAGAAACCAAGTGGTAAATGTAAACGAAAAAGAAATTTGAAATTGGTGAATTTAAATACAAAACTTGCACCGCATGATGTGGCAGTTACTTCACAGGGAGAAATTCTCGTGGCCAGATTGACACACATAGAGGTATACTCATCTCGAGGGAAATATGGAGGGGTAATTCGATACAGAATATCAGCCAGGAAACATGAAGAATTCAATGAAGAGCAAGAGCCACTTTGTAATAACGACTTATCAGAAAAAGTTACAGCTCACAGAATTGCTGTCACAGATAAAGACACTTTCATCATAGGTGATTTCAACAATTGCACAATCCATACGCTTCCAAGTGACCCTGATGCTATCATTCAACGATACAAAACTACTGTTGATCCACATCGTCTCGCTATATGCACGGCAGAATTTCTTGCAATCATGCAAAAAGATCAAATAAATGTTATGAATGTACATTCTGGAGACGAACGGTCAAGTTTTAAGATTCCTCACGCCATTGGGTTTTGCTATCATAAGCAAACTGATTGCTTTTTTGTAAGTCGGCATGTCCTAGTGGACGATGGGTGGACTGGTGTAATAGAGCAATACTGTGCAATGACTGGTAGGTTTGTCTCATCCCTTGTCAAAGGGCTATGTGATCCTCAAGATATGGTGGCTTTACCTGATGGACAATTAGCCGTTGCTGATGGTAAATCTGTCAAAATCTTCAAAATTATTCTGCAGTAAAATAAGCTGACTGGTGTGATAAAGCAATACTACGAGGGGGTATCAAAAAATATTAAACTTAACCCAGAAGAAATAACACCAGGAACGTTATTTTATTACAAGATACTTGAGGCATCTTTGCATAGTCAATATGCAAATTAACACATTTCTCACACTTTTAACCGACTGTCCACAGACCGTTATTGTAGGATTCCTCTATATTGAAAAAATCTGTTTTTGTTTTTCAATGAAAATCGATATTTTCAGGTCGGCGATGTTTATTTTGTCATTGTGACGTCCTTCATTGACCAATTTAAGAAATTTTGGTATTAATGAAAAGAGGAAACCCTACCCTTTACTATGGTATCAAACAACTAAACTTTGGTTCTGTCATTAAGATTTACTGGGCCCTGTTATCCTTCAAATGCAGGGACTTAATTACGCCGCATGTCTCAATTTCCACTATGCAGTTTATTTAAAAATTGGGTAGGTAGGTGACATAAATCGCCTCCTAAAAGAAAGTACAACTATTAATGAGATCATTTGTGCACCAAAAGGATGAGTGACTATTCTGACAAAATTTCATTGATATAGCTCCATCCCTTCTGGGTAAAGTTTAAAACTTTTTGATACCTCCTCGTATGTATGCTATAAATGGCAGGTTTGTCATGTCCACACACACCTAAAAATGTGGCCGATTAGTTTGACTAGATGTTGGAGATAGTAAACGGTCAAAATACATCTCAAGCGAAAGTAGAACACGAGTGAATTGGAACCTCAAGAAAGTAAAATGTGAGCAATAACTTGTGGGCTTATCGTGTCCAAAGTTTATTGATTGCTGGTTTGGGACTGATATGGAAATAATTGGTGTTGATTCAGAACTGGCCGATTACTGGTGTTGAACTGGTCGACTTTTGAGGTCCATGTAATTTTGCGCAAGGCAAATTGAGTGCGAAAAGTGCAAAAATGAATGAAGCTTGAAATATACCACATATACAGTAGTGTAGCCATTAAAAAACATCCAGTGGATCTGATTAAAATCTTGATTTTTGCTACTTGCTGCTTTACAATAATTACAAATAAATTGTGTATATTTGATCTAAACCTACCTGCTCTTTAGCTGCCTTTAGCTCCTCCTGAAGCCTTTTATTTAACTGCTCATGCCTGACAACCTCTGTGACCCTATTGCTCAATTGCTCTTGGGTAGATTGAAGACTATTTTCCATCAACATCAGTTTTTCTTCATGGTGGGCAAGCTGAAAAATAACATACATAACATGAAACCAAAAAAATTAGTTTAGTAATGAATGTATTTTATTCAGGTTATAGGGGCAATTCATGATCCACTTTTCATGCTCAAGGTCACCTCCATCAAAATTGTTTTTTTTTAGCTAGACATAATCCTTGACTGTAACGTTACAATCCCCAAACCTTGCCCCAAACCATTCTTTCATATGAGCTTGCATTTTTTAAGAAAAGTGAGAAAATGTGTCATTTTCTAATCATTGTTGGGGCCCCGACAATAATTACAACACAGTAGCCTAAGGAGATTTTTAAAATACTGAAAAGCTTGTAACTTGAAAACGAATGGTCGGAATCAAGTGAAATTTTCAGCATACATTTATGATTTGTGTCACACTCTTGTTTTTATTTTGCTAGAAAAAAAATGAGGTTCTTGTCACATCAAAATCATGAATTGCACATTCAGGTTAACTGATCTTAGTCCATGCACTTATAAAACTACCATTCTGGTATCTAAAAAGATAATAGATTTACAGGGAAGATACTGGATTTTGTATACAGCCCATGTAATGGCGTCATCAACCATGGAGCTCATATTGGGGTTATTTGAGTCCACTTAGTTCAAGCGAAAATCAACTCCAAGTACTGAGATTTGGTTGCGAGACAAAAACAATACAATACACGAATAATATGCCAACCTGTGGTCGATTTCACTAAACAATTGCGATGCATCGTAGCTGCGATTCGTTCAGTGCGCAGTTAGACTGCATTTCATAAAGACAAAAATCCTTCACAAGCGTGTGACGCATCGCAATGTAATAAGAATATTGCATGGGGAAATTCTAACATATCTCAACTTTGCGATGAGCCAAAAGATGATCGTAAATTTGTGATGAGTGAACGAAGTGTTTGGTCGTACAATGCGTTCTAATGTTAATGAAATCGACCACTACACACGCAAAGCGTGTGGGTATTTTCAATATTTCTGCATTATGACAAGATGCGATGTATCATCGGCAAAATCCTGAATACCCCCAATTTGTAGCCATGCCAGAATAAATTGAGGCAACTCTGGTATCTCCCTGTAAATCTATGGAACAGATATAAAGGGGGATCCAAACAACCTGTAGCATTCCAAGGAGAGTGCTAGACCATCATAAAGAGGGATAATTGTGTCCCAGCTGAACAGCTAGGTGCACTATCTACTTTCTCTAACAAATTATTTTGTTTAATATTTGTTATTTGTTGTCCCGTCATTTGTCATTGTAGGTGCACGTCAGTTCCACGGCGGTTTTGGTTGGTTTTGGTAATAAAACCACAATAACCCGAATTTCCCTTTGATGACACAGAATTGAGATCTTTTGTTCTAGTGTTCAGACAACCCATCTACAATGACCGAACAAAAGACCACTTTTTAAAAACTTAATTCATGAAGGAGATTTTGACCTTTAAAATCTCTAAAAACAATGTATGTTGTAGTCATATGACAACATAGCAAGATCATTTTTCAATTATTTCTGACATGACACTAAAGATTTGTTAAATTAACACATTCAGTGTGAGTTTCTGTTTAACAGAAAAATTAAAACAAATGTTAAAAAAATTCCTGACCCGATTTTTGCCAGATTTAGGGTTGGTCGGAAAAGGGCAACACAACAATTTTTGGGGCCTTACATTCATTGTCCCCACATACATACCTCTTGTGCACAGTCCCTGTACTGTTGTCTGGCATCACTGAGATCATCTCGTAATTGCTGTACCTCCCCCTGTAAATGGGCTGTTACATTCTCTGCCTGTCTACCATCAGCTTGTAAATGTTTGATTTCTCCTGTTAGACTTGTAATAGTTGTATTCAACCTACCAATCTACAAATAGAAACATGTTGACATTATGCTGGTTTCAGATCATTTTTTAGCATTATTTTCGTTATTTTTTTCAGTTAAACATGAAATTGCTCTCTTCCAAAAACTAAGTTGAGCAAAATATTTATATATTTTTTGACATTACTTATCCAATTTCTGTTCATTTTTCTTGCTAAATTTGGTTTTATTAATGAGTCTGATCTTACAGACATTGTTGCATTAATTTTAGTATTTTTCTTTGCCATACCTTCTTCCCACTCCACTCTTTGGCTATCGAATTGTGGTCTGGGAGGAAGGCAAGCCTACATGCAATTTTATTTTTATTATTCTCTTATTGGCTATCGAATTGTGGTCTGAGAGGAAGGCAAGCCTACATGCAATTTTATTTTTATTATTCTCTTCTGTACTGGAGACAAGAACTTGACAGGCCTTTGGCTTATTTTCTTGCTCTCTTCCACAATGTTTATATTTAGTTAATGTGCCATTTATAATTGTGTTCACACTGTATTTACATGTATGTGGAAATAAATAAATCATGTCTAAAATTATGTCTAAATGGCAATGTACGGCGACACAGAAAGGTATGCCGGACATGTATGAGTGGATATGGGGTGTTGGACACAATTTCAAGGTTTTACATGCACTCACGTGTACATGCACTGTATACCTGATAAGCAGGTTTACCGGCTTTTAGGTCATGTCGTGTCAGACACTTGATGTGCCTGTCAACTGGCATGGGTAATTAAAATTGTTGATGGTTTTATTTACATCACAAGACATCCATGAAGCTTTGAACCCATGGTTGATGGGTCATTTAGCTTTTATTTATTTACCCAACAGAGGTGAAAAATTCCTCATATTTTCGTAAATTTGATTGTAATTTTAAACAAATGTGGCTTTGCCAATAGACTACAATGAAAATGTCAGATGTATTGGTCGACATAAATAGTATTCGTTTTTAATGCAAGTTAGTAGAACAATTCAGACTACTGCAAAATCAAAAATTAAAGCCAGGGAAATCAAAATCAAAGTAAGGGTATATTGTGTTTTTAAACAAATAGCAGCATCACCTATTAATCCACTACAAGGTTAACTTTTAAAAACTGCTTTTCTCAAAACAGCTTTTTTGAGATATGCAGGTTTGCTATAATGCTAAAAATTTTGAAGCATAAAAATTCACAATGCTGCAATAAGGCCAAAAAATTGTTTGGTTGTACTACGAATGCTCCAAAATGACAGGGTCAGTCGGTCAGAAAACCTTTTTTTTTTGTATTACTGAAAATATGTACACACACAACAAGCCTAGCGCACATATGTGGTTCAAAATACAATTATGATTTGAAAATAAATGTACATTCACTATAAACCACTAATGTTTAACAAAAACTACTAAAAACAATAAATTTGTCACATTTCAGATGTGAAAAATGAAAAAAAAAATAGGGTCGGTATTCGTTTGTACAGCAAATACATATTAAAGGGATTTTCATAATTTAATGTCAGTCGGTGGAACAACAAAATAATTTTTGGGGCTAATTTTGTCCCATTTCACTTACGGATACCCTGGTTACATAACCTTGCGACAAGGTTACTATGTGTTTACTGCATCATACTAGGCAGAATTCAGCGGACACAGACCGGACACCGGCAAGTGACCGACAAGTATCCGAACAGAGTCTGTGAGCCATAGACACAGGAAGCATGCCGCAAGAATTCAATTCTGAATTAAAACCTTGCGACTTGTATACAATGTCTTCAGTTATGGTCACATAACCACCGGTCGCCGACTGGTGACCGACCGGGCATCGCAAGCATTCACCGGTGCCATACCGATGTCACACTGGCACTGCGGCTTCCTTCTACTTAATGTGACCATAGCATAAGTGACATGTACATACCCTATAGTAGTGTCTTACCTCCTCTTGTTTACTAGTCACAGTGTCTAGTGAAGCTTTCAAATCGCCTTCCACCTTCTACACATTGTCTCCCCTCTTCGTTAGCTCCTCCTTCAGTGCCTTGTATTATCTTACCTCTTCCTGTTTACTAGTCACAGTGTCTAGTGAAGCTTTCAAATCGCCTTCCACCTTCTTCACATTGTCTCCCCTCTTCGTTAGCTCCTCCTTCAGTGCCTTGTATTATCT
>JXSR01S060668.1:55717-72568 GCA_000969725.1 Ophiothrix spiculata | reverse complement strand
GAGACAGAGTAATGGCGTCGGTTGGTGACCTGAGGTCAGGACTAGTCCATTTCATTTTATAGGGGTGCTATAATGCTTTGGGTCATACCACTCCGTAGAGAGGTATGCAAATTAGTTTCAGTCAACATCGTTTCAGAGGTAATCAGCCCAGTGTAATAGTTTCTGAATTCAACAAATTTCTAATATCAAAAACTCTGAAATCATAAAAAAAGCTGAACAATCTCATGCCTGCATTTAAGATGACAATGAGTTTGGATGATTTCCATACAGACCTCCATGCTGTGTTTTTGATTTGCCGATGTTAAATTCATCTGAGATGCTTTCAATGATGATTCAACACTCCTAGTCTCCTCCAAAATTTGTCCTTTCTCCTGTCTGGTCTGAGTCAAATCTGCTTGTAGTCTCTCCACATGCTGGTTTAGAATGGCTATTTCTTCTTTAGATGAGGTTAGCTTATCTTCAAGTTCTTTGATTGATAAGTTGAGATCTTTGATTTGGTTTTCTTTCTCTTCAACCTTTTTGATGTTGATGCAATGGTCATGATGAAAACACATACATATTATGGAGATGAAAAACACACACATATGATACTTATATGAATTTGTGATCCTTTTATTTCACCATGGAGGGGCATTATGGTGTATTACCGAATTTATGTCACACCTCAAAACCAGACAAGGATATTTTTTTTTGAAATTTTAGAATTCCCATGAATTTAGTCTGAATTCTTAAAAAAAAATCTCATGAATTTCACCAAGTTTAAGCTAAATATTTGAGAATTTGAAAAGCCTTTATAACCACCATGAAAGAAAATCATTGATTTAATTTGGGATTTGCCAATAAAACATATGACAAAAAATGGGAAACCCATGTCTTTTTTAGGATGTGTGTCAATATTTTCTGCAATAACTTCTTTTAATGGCCTTATGCATTACATGATTAGCATACTCTTGTGCAAAAATCTTGTATGTCTAAGAAAAGATATGAGGTTTTATCATGAGATTTGAGCTGCTTGGAAAATTGGATCTAAGGTGGGTTTAGGATAAAGATGGACTTACAAGGTTTTGTCACAATAAAATCTGAACTTCTCAACTACAAAATTGTACCAAGAACTTATTTTGACCAAAATGTGAGATACAAAGATTTGCCGCAGGGCCAACGATACTAAATTGGTCGATGAAAATGGCGTGTTCAGAGTCTGTGGATATTCATCCTCGATGTCTGCTAATATACAGTCTTGACAAACACTGTTATTGTTTGTGGCAGTAAATTCGTGAACGCGTACTCAAAAGTCTTGAGCGTATACGTGGACCGTTTTCAGCTTGAAAATGTATGCTTGCGTGAGGCGACTTTGTGATTGCTATGTTTGACAAGTTCACAAATTAACTCCACAAACAATAGTGGCATGCTTTACAGTATGAAACTTGCATATCAGTAGATGTCAACCTCTATCTGCAATGTTGGTTTTGAGGGTTTGTGCTGTGATTGCCGCAATGGTCAAATTACAAATGTGAATCCTGATTTTACTGTTTGATATGAACTGAATGGAACTGCAAGACAATGATCTTAATTTGTTGCTGAAATCAGACATTATATGGAAAATCAAGTTTGAATTTGAGCTGAATGGAGTTGAAATGCATATTTGGTATTGTGAATCTTACCCTTGGTTTTCTCCTTGATCTTGAAAAATGCACCTTTGGTAATAATAAAATCATTTGATACTTAAGGCCAAAAAAAAAAAAGGTTTGTCTTACATACAGTTTGGAAAATATGCTTTTTCTAAGAAAAAAAGCTATGCTATATGCAATTTTTAAAAGCGTGGTCTCATCACAGAATGGTAAAGGAAAATTACTTCATTATTTTGGAGACAATTGAAAAGTCTGTATAAAGACACATGTCAATGTAATCTTTTTTCACTTGTTTTTTTTGTCACTTAGTATCTGGTTGCAAATAAAACTCAGTGAACAAAATGTTACAATATTGTCTGTTGAATACAATTTTGGCTCCCGTGGCCAAAATCATACAACTTCAAAATCAATTTAAAAATAAAAAATCAACTAACTTCATCAGCAAGTTCCCTCAGTGCTTTGGTGTCACTGGCCTGGTGGAGTGCCCAGTTTCGGAAGACACATTCTCAAGTTTTTGTTATCTTTGTGCTCGTATAATCATGTTTCAAATCCACCCTGTCAAAATACTTAAATCTTTATGTTATTTCTATGCGTCTCTTCGCATGCTTCACACCATTTTGGAATACGCTCTGGCTTTCAACTGGTCCACAGGGCGCGTTTGCGGTAAATACGATCCATAGTACTGGACAAAAGACTAGTTGGCAGATGACTTTCTCTCTATATAGACTCTTTTATAAACTGTTGATATCCCCTCCTTTTCCCTTGAGCGCCTTCAGGGGGGGCACTGTGCATCCTGCCCCAAACTGTTGCGCTACTGTTAATATCACTTGGGCCATTGAAGCACTGCTGTTTACAATAGACGGAATATAAAGACAATACATACCTCTTCAATTGTATGATGGTGATTATCCTTATACCTGCTGAAGTCTGTCTCCAAGTTTCTTGAAATATCTTTAAATTTAGAGCACTACAGTAAACCAAAAACAAACAAAAAATCTTGCAAAGCAATAGATAACCTTGTATATTATTATCAGACAACATATTTTTTTTAATGCACAAAGAGATTTTTATGAATTTCAAGGATCAATTTAATTCTAATTATATACTTACAGGGGATGATATATTATATCATCACCACTTCATGAAATTTTACCCAAAATAGTTACAAAAGCCACCTTAAGAAATGTTTTTGATGTAGTTTCAACTTGTTAAACTATTTTACATTATCAAAAATTTTACTATATTCTAATAGCATTTGCATGGGGATGAGACTGGAATGTCCAATTTGTCTCACAAAATAAGGGCTAAGAGTAAAATTGTACACTATTTGTGGTGGGCTGCTCTGGGAAAATGAGAGGAAAGTCGCAAATGGCATCTAAAGTAGAAATGGGGTGAAAAAGTCAAATTTCGTTTTTTGACATAAAATGTATCCATGCATGAGTGTTTACCTATACCTAAAGTTTGGAAGGTCAAAATTGCCAGGAAGTGCAAATATTCATGGTTATTTGATTGCATGTTGCTATTATACACTGCAGTAATCAGTGTCTTTGAAATCGATTAGCAGCTAATTTTAGATGCAATATATTCAGTGGATTGCTTTGGATTTCGATCTCTAAATGAAAAATGGAGGAAGAAAGTGTGACATATTATGTATTGTTCAAAAGCTGAGAATATAGAGAATTAGAATATGTCATAAACTTGTCATCAATTTTGAAATTTGCGACTTTACTCTCATTTTGCCATAGCACCCCCATTTGTTGCTAAATTGGATTAGGAGTGGCCTTTGGCAAGCATGGTGCTTATATTAGTCCTTTATGGGCTATCAAGGCTTTTTTTTTTGCATACGTCTGGTATTCTATGACTTTTGTCATGGACATTCATGTGTCACATATGGACAAACCTGTATAAACAGATTATTATTGCATGAGTGGCGTTCAATAAGCTCTGGCCTGAGGTTGAAGTAGACAAGCTAAATATGTGCTTTTGTTTCTATTTTACAGAAATTTACAACTTGTGTGTTAAAGATTTCTTAAGTTTAGAATTAAGCATTAACAATCAATAACAAATAGCTATTATAATACCAAGAACTCCCACATCCATCTCCTGACATTTTTGAAATCTGAAGTGAAATTCTTTTTTCTTGTCATGCTATTTTAAGGTATAATATATCTCAAGTGTTGACAACTTTCTTTTGTTGAACTCATTGAGCGTAGTGCCTAGGGGAGGGATTTTAAGGTTAATTTATGTCAGTGAAGTTTTGTTGTTTCTTCAGTTTCAAATGTAAAAATCAACTTGCAGAAAACTCCTACTGGCACATTCAAGTTTTTGTAAAATAAAAAGGAAAACAGATAGTTACTTGAAACTTTCAAGATATTCATCAATTATGTTGAACTCCATAGTATATTTAAGGTGTTTATAAATGAATTGAAATCAAAGTCAGTGCCACAATCCCTTCAACAATGTAAACAACAATCCAAAGGGCAGGGCCCTATGATACGTATATGCACCCTGGAACCTGTATTTTTACCTCTTCTTGGAACTTGACAAGTCTAGCATTCAGATTCTCCCCATTTTCCTCAGCCTCTGATAGCTTGGTTTTCATATTTCTGAGATCAATTCTCAACTTATGGACCTCTTTATTCAGTGATTCCTCCGTGTCATCCTTCTGTTTGAGATTGGCCGTCTTATCCTTAATTTGCTGTTGCAGGTTAGATATGTCTTGTCTGAGCTTCTCAATGCACTCATCTTTTTGACTCAGCTGGAAAAATTAATTTAGCAGTGAAAAGTTAATTATTAATCTTGTTGCATACCTTCAAGTTGCTGTGATGGCCTTTTGCTTGTCTGTAAAATCATGCTTAGAGATATGGCAAGCATTTTCAGATGTTACCAGGAAGTTGTACTTTACACTCATTATGTGTTAAGTTTTGCAAGACATTTTTATGGTAATGGGGTAGTTTAGGACTAGGACCCTATTCATAACAAGGAACAAAAGTCACTAATTCATCAAGCAACATGAACCAAAGAAGCTAAAAAAGTTAAAATGTTATCTAGACAACAAGGTTAATATTTTGGAAGGAGGGCAAGGCTTCGAATAATGAGGGAAATTATGGTGTTAAACAACAAGGTTAAAACAAATCATAAAAAGTACTAAAATTTTGTCACCAAACACTGCTGAAAATGCTTACAAATCTCAGAAACTCACCAATATTGATAAAGCTCTATTTCCGTTGATCACAATTTTATTTAAATGTCTGAAAGATTGACGAATTTTCAAAAAAGAGTGAGATTTTGAAGCAAAAATAAGGCTGTGATCGGCGATTTTTAATGATTGCACACTGCCAAACATTTCAGTGAAATGCTTGATGGTTTGTTATTCTATTCATTGCGCCGGGATAATCTCAGGTTAGTTAAATGTTGCGTTAAATAACGCGGTGATCAAATACACTTTTGGAGCAAAAAATGAAGGTAAAATCGCTTTTATGGTAAGTTTAGCTTGATGGATAAACTTGATATGTGATTTATTGAAAACCCTGATGATTTAGAATTATTTTATTTTTGATTTTAAAACAATAAAAGCTGTTTTGTTCCTTATTATGAACAGAGTCCCAAACTACACCATTGCCATTTTTACGATACACTTAAAGCCAGTTTATAGTACCATGCAACTGTTATGCATTACGTTGCTTGATGGACTGCACCCTTTGCTGCAAGATACTGCAGTGCTACGTTGCAATAAAGCAACTTGAATTGTGGTATGGTGCAGCAAAAAGTAACATGCCAATAACTACCGTAAAAGTGGTACCAAAGTATACCCCTAACCTATACTGTGAACACCAATATTTTTGCGCTCAGTAATTTTCGCACACTGGCCCATTTTTAATCATTTCCCTCGATTAATTTTCACACTCGTGATAAATTTTACGTGCTGCGGTACGCACATACCATTTTTTCGGATTAATTTTCGCGTAGAGCGAGCTGAGCGCTAAAAGCACGAAAATAAACGTAGCACGAAATATACCACTTATACAGAAAGTAGCTCCTGACAGACACCTGTTTCTACAGACTGTATACTTGCAACAGACACACCCCAAGTTGGTATATCCCTCCATACCCCAATCTCAATCTATATCCTCACCAAGTTTTTCTTAAGCTGACATGGACCAGGAGCCAGAAACCTGAAAAAAGCAGTTCCTGGTCCTTAAAATTTCTAGAGAACAAGGATCCATTTCCGAAACTTGATCCTGATTTTGATTTGGAAATCAAGAATTTATCAATAAAAGAAGAAATAGTTGATATTCTCGCAATGAATATATGTATTGTTTTTTCAAAAATGCCTATGTTTCCAATCATTTTCTTCACAAATTTTGACTTGAACTAGAGACAAAAAATTGTATACAACAAGACCTGGGCACTGTAGTAGGGAAAAATACTGTTGCCTGGGTCTCAATTTTTCTATCCCACCAGGCTCAAAAGTCGGGAACCATACAAAAGTATTGCACTAACTGATAATGTGTGTGATCCAGTAACTGGATGAGCTGCGTAATTACTTGGATACTGAATAGCGATTTTGTCAGGGTAAAAATCTTCCGGCGCCCGCTTAAAAAAGATTGATCCTCACCTTATGTGTAGCTTCGGACACCCGCTTCTCCAAACTCTGTATACTAGCAGCAGACATGCCTTCAAGTTGCTGCAGCTGGCCGACCACCTGCCCATACCTCTCTTTGTAGTTGTTCAACTCTGTTGTCAGCTCATCCATTGCGTACTGGTTATGTTGCAATTGGTCTTCATATCTGGCTAACTCTTGCTTGGCATGGGCTAGGGCATCTTCTGTTTGCTCTATAGCCAGGGTATTTTGTGAGATCTAAAGAGAGAATTATACATTTTCACAATTTATACCTCCAAGATCAATTAATAATGAATATATCCTTTTCACAAAATCAGTTTTGTATTATATCAGATGATTTTTCAACCAATAAATAGATTGACTGCTATGAGTGAATGATTGAAGGGTTGTGTCAGAGTTTGTTTGCATTTTCTTATTTTCTGAATCTGATTAATTGCTGAGTAAATTCAGGCAATTTTCACTGGTTTGGGGAGCAAAGAAACTCATGCCAAAATTTGGAAAGATTGAAGAAATTATTATATTTTAGCTGAGTTAAGAAGTTGAACAACAAGAAAGTTTCAGACAAAAATCTGTTTGTGTTTGCATCCTTACCCTTGTTTTAAGCTGACATTTATTTTCAGCATCTTCCAATTCAGAATAATACCAAATAGTTACATGACTACAGTAATACTTAATACTAGGCCAAAATTTTAGAACATTAAAAATGTCACTTATTACTTGTGATAGTTTACTGAATGTCCTATATGTATGCTTAAAAGGAGGCAGTGGACACAATAATGTGTAAATTGGCTATTTTGTCTATTTTTGCTTTTTTACAATTTCAAATTATACACAATTCAATTGGACCTGTTCAAAGTTTATTACAATTTCAATGGATGAAGTCGTGCAAAAAGTACTCAAAATACTGTTTATCTTATACAAATGTGTGTAATGCATTTTGTTTGTATTCTATTGTTTCATCAAGGAGTAATGTAATAAAACATGAATAAAATGACAGAAACTTGTAGATTTCACTTATTTTTGGTGTAATCTTTTTATTTTATTAATGTTTGAAAGGGCTCAGATTCCAGAACACTTCAAATGAAGCTATTAGCATAATTTTATTCAAAATTTACCATTTTCGTCATTTTCCGCAAAACATGTTTTTCAGGACGGCTCACACTTTTCTTGGAAACCATTGATCCGTTTTACATGGAACTTGGTGTTAATCTTTAAATCATGCAGTTCTAAATTCTTATGAAGAAATTTTGAAAAGCTCTTTATTTTTTTCACGAGACAGGTTTGCTGATTTGCCTAATTTTAAATTTACTATCCCTGGTACGTGCTGTACAATTAACTTTTTATTCTTTTTCTGGTCATAATATTATGAATAATATTTTAAAATATATGTGTACAAAAGAGGAAGTTTAAAATAATTTCGGAAAGTATGGCAAAATTGTGTGCAGTAATATCCTTTAAAAATCCAATATGGCCATTGTTACCATGGCAACAGATAATGTAGCATGCATGGAAATGTAATAAAAGGAATTGTACACTTATTATACATCATCTATGTACATTTTTAGAAAATCACCTTTGGGTCCACTGCCTCTCCTTAAAGACGATCGCGGTGTTAATTTAGGGCGGTTTTACAGAATTTGTTGGTCAGTGGCAGGTAGATTTTGACAAAACGAGCGGGGGTAACTAAGCATAAGATTTGCATCTTAAACACAATGCGCGCACTTTTTATTTGCGAATTGCCTTACCGATAAACGCCAAACAACACAAAAAATACCATAAAATAGTGTTGAGTGCTCCCACGGGTATTCAGTGATCAAACTTTTTACGTGTGTTTTCATATACTACAAAATGCTGATTTTTCACATATTTGCTACCTGTGGAATTTTTAAATATTTGGCTGGTCAATTGTGAATGTAAAGTGGATGTCAAATCGAGAAAAAAATAATGGGGTCACCAACTGTTTTAAAAAGATAGCAAGAAGAAATTACATGGGGTAAAATCTAAAAAACAATTTTCATTACCGGAAATGTCGAAATTCGGTTGTATAACATTGAACAGATAAAAAAAGTTATCAAGTAATCTAATGCTCCAGTTTTCAAGTTATCGTCCATTAAAAGGAAAATGACATAATCGCGTGCATAGATGGTTGGTGACCCCCATTTTTTATTGTTGAATTTTGAAGTTTAGACTCTTATCTATTAACTGACCAAAAATATACAAAATCTACAGGTAGGAACTTATCACCACGACCGCCCTTAACAAACAAGTATGGATCTTGGGATCACCAATACCATAGTCTTCTATAATACCTGGTCAAGTGCATTCCTATGGACTTGCTGACTCTTGTTCAAATCCTCTGTAAGACTTTCAATACTTTGCTTATATTTCAAATTTAAACCTTGAGATTCTTGTAAATGCTCCTGTTTCTCCTGAAGTTCATGCCGTAAGTCGCTGATTTGTGTCGTTCGAATACGTTCCTCTTCTGTGCGAATTTGCGTCTGTTCTTGAAGATTGCCTTGGAGCTTACTGATGGTTGACAGGTGATCTTGCACCTGTATGGGGAACACATGGGGATTATATGCAACTATTTTCTACAATAATTTGGGATTTTACATGGTTGGTTGGATGATGGGTGATGGAGAAATTTGATAAAAATGAGTGAATAGAATAAAAAGGTAAACCCTCAATTGAATTCAGAACACATAAAAAGCATTGGCAAAAAACATGCATAGCTATACATTACACATTACATACCACATTTTGAAATTCTCTCTGGTGAATTTCAAGCTCAGACTTGTTTTCCTTCCTGTTTTATTTTAAACAAATTTCATTCAATAAAAACAATGGCAAACATATTTTTTAATCAAATGTAATATAAATTTTCCTTATCATAATTTAATGACTCTGTTTGTCAAACTTAAAAGATCTACATACGAATAAAAAACATGTTCGTTGTATTATAATATTTGTACAAAATTTAGACATGGTATTAAATGTAAATGTTTTGGTAATCATTGTTCATAAACATCTGGGCCATATGGCACAATTACATAGTCATGTGTTTCCTATTGGTTTTTTTTCAAATAGTACTGTATGTGACCTGTACAGACCAACAGTTGAAATTTATATTTTTTTTCTCATTAAAGCTGAATTCAGCTCAACGCAAATGCACGGAGCATGTGTATATGGGAGCTTTGAGCAGTTTTGATTGATTGATATCAAAACTCAACACCACTTGCCTCAACACAAAAACATAAACTTTCCACTGCGTTTTCATGTTGTTGGTTGCTGCAGTTCTGCTTGCGTTTTGAGCGTGAATTCATTTGCGGTGCCGTTTACGGTGAAATAATTGGAAATGCAAAGCATTGTGTTGTAAGCATGAATTCAGCTTAACTAGGTCAATGCATTTCCATGTACGACAACAAGACGGTGGCATTACCCTGTGAAATTCCCTGAGTTACTTACACCTGTGTCATAAGAGCTCCTCAGAACCTAAAAATCTTATCAATGGCAATGCCCGATTATGGGTTAATAAATGAGGGGTGCTCTGACAAAATGTGAGGAAAGTTGCAAATTTCAAAATTGAGTTCATGGCATATTTTAATTCTCTATTATCTCAGCTTTTAAATGATATGTAATATGTCACACTTTCTTTCTCCATTCTTCATTAAGAGATCAAAATCCAGCAGTCCACTCAATATATTGCAATAAAAATTAGCTACAAATCGATTTCAAAAATACTGATTACTAAAGTGTATGATAGCAACATGCAATCAATTAACCGTGAATAATTGCACCTTCAAGTTGACCTTCAAAACTTTAGGTATAGGTAAACACTGATGCGTAAAATCCATTTATGTCAAAAAACGAAATTTGACTTTTTCACCCTATTTTTACTTTAGATGCCATTTATTCAAATTGTTGATTTGCGACTTTCCTCTCATTTTGCTAGAGCAGCCCACAAATGTGCATTTCATGTCGTGAGTGAAATGAGACAAAATCAATGCAAGTGTGGTTAATTTTGATGCATCCATTTCACTTGGCCCGTAGCAAGTGAATTGGACAGCAATCATATTAACCACAAATGCACTTATTTTGTCTCATTTTACGAGCACAATTGAATACAAATTTATTAACCTAATTCATACACAACAAAAATAATACTGCATCTTTAGGAAAAAGAAATTAGGCTTTTATATTACCATCAAAATACAAAAAAAGGCTAAACTAAATGAATCTTCAACCAACAAAAACAATGTAACATTCATACGCACTAAATGCTTGTCACGCAAAGTGAAACGCATCACGCGGAGTGCATTGTGAATTTCCAATTTACTCTGCATACTTTATATATATACGTTCTGATTGGCTAGATGACACACGGAGTATATGAATGAATATCAATATTTACCTCTTGTCTTGTGGAATGTAATTGATCTTGTAACTGCTCACAGAATCTTTCATCTGATGAAATCTGCAAATGAAGAGACCCATTTTTAGTAAATGGATTGGTCAAGATTTCAAGGAACAAGGATATGCAAGACAAGACAAGCCAAGACAAGACAAGACAAAACATTACCGAGATGCCACTTAGTATTACAAAAAAACCCTGAAACTTTCAAAAAAATTCAGAAAATATGTGTACATTTTGGCAAAAAAGCTTAAACAAGGCTGAAAATAAATAAAAACAGTAAATTTGGAGTAAAAGAAATCCTGAAAAATCAGGGAGGGAGTTAAAAAATCCTGAAATCAGTAAAATCCTGGAAAGTGGCATCTCTGAGAAAAGACAAGAAACCAACCCTTTTCTCTTTATGTACTTCATAATTTGTCAAATCTTCTACCTCTATCTGTAGATTCAACCTAGGGCAGGACAAAACATCCACATTCTTTCTGAGCCCATAACAATTATAAGTAAAAGAAATTATTTTATCACACAAATCCAGTGATTACTCACATTTCTTTAGCGTTCGACCTGTCGATCAGAGGTCTTGATCACAAATGTCGTCCAATGCTGTTTTTCCCACGATGATCTAAATGCGACGACCTGGAAGTCTCTTTAACAGGAAATTTTGATTTATTTAGCAGTTGGTTGTGATCAAGACCTCTTATCGAGAGGTCGAAAGCTAAAGAAATGTGAGTAATCACTGGATTTGTCTAACAAAATAATCTCTTATAGTTTGAACAATCCTTCAAATGCAAATTTTCAATTATAAGTATACTCTACAATCAGACTCTGTTACTAGATCTATAGCATATCCCTTGTATTCTACAACATAGTGAATTGGTGCTATTGTAGTGGATTAACTCTTTCAAGGCTAAAACTATTTGACCAGCATACCTACAAGTCACCCCTTTTTGTTTGTGGGGGAATATTTCAATCAATGTCTAAAATTGATAATTTCTGGAGTTGAAGAGCATTAATCACTTTATTTTTACAACCTATTCATTCACTCAATTGATTGTTGATTAATCCAATAATTGCCCATTGTAATGATTTGTCTAATCTTTTGAGGTTTTATACAAGACAATAGAATGGTATTTTACAACTTCCTGATCTGTATTGATCTAATAGGAGACTGTCTCATAATTGTTTTAGTTTGTAAACAAAACCACCTAGTTGTATAGGCTTCAATTGGGCACGACACCGTGCCAGCCGCCTGCAGAGAGTTAAAGATGCTATCAATTATAGATTAGGATTGATTAAGACCTAATCACTGTGTATTTATATATTTTGTGGTTGAATCTTTCATGATTTCGGCATTATTTTTGGCTTATTTCATTGTTATCACACGGATAAACCTTGACAACAAGTCCATTTGATTATTCAGCAAAATTGGGTACATGTCATTGTTACCATCATCTTTCTGATTTTGTACTTTATCTGTAGCTTAAGACAGGATCTATCATTCAGAGATGCCACTGACTTCATTGAAAAAAACCTGAAAAAGCCAAAAATGAAAGATACTCCAAAAATGTCGAAAATATGTAAATTTGAGATCTTAAAAAAACCTGAAATCATGGTTTGAGCTTCTAAAAAACCTGATTTCAGGTTAAAACCTGAAAAGTGGCATCTCTGATTCATTTAAAGGTCTTGTATAAAGACAAGACAAGACAAGGTAATGACAGGACAAGACAGACACTCACCTTTCTATCTTTTTGTGACCTGTCATCTTTTAGGTCTTGTACTTCTATCTGTAGTTCTTTGAGTTTTAGTTGTAGCTGCTCTATTCTCTCTTCCCTATTTTGTAGCTATTCATGGAAAAAAGACAAACATTTTCAAGGGTTATTTGAGCTTGCTTATACTCATAACATTATTGTTCTAAGAATCTTCAAACCTTAATCACTATCTTATAAAACGTCGCTCTACAATGTTGCTGTCTCAAGCATTCCTCCCAACTTTATGATCCAAATATTTCAACCATTTTGAACACTTGTCGATGACGTGTGTAATTAGTAGGATCTTACTACTGTATTGTTCTTATTAATCGCCCACTTGGCGGGAACATTTCACGGTAGTTATTAGAGACTGATACTCGCGATTGTTGGCAAGCTTAACGGTATATGAAAATGCTTCAAAATTGAATGCTTTTTTAACACTTCTCTTTGAAACTTTTTAGGGTGGACGTTTAATAGAGCATTGGCGATTTACAGGAACAATACAGTACATACTTTCATTCTTCCAACACTTTGGACATCAAATGAAAGGAAATGTGTAGAGTATCATAGGGCACAAGATTTCGAAAACATAAATGATGCTACATGTAGATTTGGGTTTTTATGTATGCACTCAATGCGGCATAATTAGAGAATAAAAGATACGATTTATTGTTTTGCCTGTCATCTATCATTTCATAATGGATGAGTGTACATATTTTGAGTAATGGGCGTCCTTGTTGGGAGTGTCCATTTTGACATGTGCACCCCTCCCTCCCTGATCTTGTCTCACCTCTTCCAAGACCCCTTGATATTGCTGTTGGGTTGTATCAAGCTCCGACTGCAAGCTGATAACACTCTTATCTCTACTAGCAACCTCATTCTGACATGTCCTGTGTTTCTCCTGCATGATGGTAATATCCATCTCTTGCTGCTGGACTCTCTCAGCAAGCTTCAGGAGCTCTTGGGCATCATGCTGGGCTTGAGTGGACAGTTTATTATTGTCCGATTTGTAGCGGTCAAGCTCTGCCTCAACTTTTACAACCTGAATAATAAATAAAACAATAGTAGAGAGTTATACAACATGGCAAACAAGGATGTTACTGTTTACTTGCAGGGATGCCACTTGGGTACAGAAAAAAAAAGGAAATTAGTCTCAATCGGATACCAATTTTGAGCGGAGGGAGAAAACTTCCTCTTGGAAAAGATTTTGGATATGTTATTTGCTAAAATCTCTCTAATCAAGCACATTTTGATCCTTTGAACCATTTGATGCACCTCTCTATCACTTTAATAAAAAAACACCTTTGAATTTTTGAAATTATTGATTTATAAAAAAAAAGGAAAAATACTCCAAAATCACCAAAAAGTAGGAATTCCTACTAAAGTAGGAAATGTGGCATCCCTGACTTGTGCATCAAGTTAAGGTTTTGGTTTTGAGATTAGCTGCAAAACTTTTCTGTTACTTATACACAAGTTGTGAGATTTTATATTGAAAGTTTCTCTATGAAAGATTATGTGATCAATTAAAGGGACAACAACATCACTGTAAATTGCTGATAACATTTAATACATGTATGACATTGAATGACAAACTAACATGCAGAAAATGCATTTCTGCATAGAGCTTGTATTAAGCCAAAAAAAAGGGTTGTCTCAGAAACCTGCACGCATTGCTATGTGAAAATGAATTTAGCGCGTAGAACTATGCGCTGGTCTTTCTCTCTTTTTTTTTATCAAGAGTAATCCAGCGATCAACCGCCGTCTGGGTTGCTGTCATTTGCTGTTGCAATTTTACCTTGAATTTTACTTTTTACTTCAACTGTCAAGACTTCCTGTAGTTAAAACGGGCGGGATCATACTGAGAAACTGGGCATATATAAGCTGGGCGATCAAAACTTTAGAGCGTTATAGAAAAAAAATGAAATATCGCATACAGCATAGCTAATTTTCTATAAAAAAATTAAAATTTGCATACCGCAAGCTTTTTTGAAAACAGATTCTGAGACAAACCTTTTTTTCTTGGCCTTATTTTTGAATTGGCCATGAAGATGCCAAACCATGATGTATCAGGAAAACATCTCCTTTCCAAGTAATTTGTTGGCCTTGCACTGCATATGTAAGCACCCAAATTCATCAGCTTGTCTTGGATCTAGTGAAACAATGCAGGCCTAATACACAGGTCACAAACTCAAGACCCCACAATGGCCAACGAGTTATGTCAATGGGCAAGACACCTAATCACAATTTCCTCATGGATCCAAATAAGGGGTTACTAGGAATCTAGTCAAGGAGCACTATCTTAAGGTATGTATACCATGGACTTATAATCTTGTGGAAACAGAGTAAGTGCTTTGGTTCATGGACTTGGATCTTTAAAAGCATTATATAAAACTTGTATTTATTATTCTTAGTCACTGAGTGCGATTTTACTTCCAAATAAGGAATTTTGGCCATCCATTATGAGACGATAGATGACAGTGCGTTCAGCGTGAAACGCAGTGGAGCGGAGCCGCGCGTTCAAAATCACGGCGCAATGCAGTTATAAGCACACATCCGGCGCGAACAGCTTTACTGGGTTTGGAATGTTTCATGTTTGAATAAGGGTGTACATTTTTCCAATGATAATGTTTATCGTTTTTAGCAATAATTTACATCGTTTTTTTTTTTTTAAATGACTCAAATTTGTGACTAAGAATGAGAATAAAAGATGGCGATTTATTGTTTTGCCCATCATCTATCGTCTCATAAGGGATGGGCATACATTATTTTTTCGTAATGGGCACTGCGCATTACGAAAAAATAATGTACGCCCATCCATTATGAGACGATAGATGACAGGCAAAACAATAAATCGCCATCTTTTATTCTCTAATTGCACTAACCTCATCATAGCATGCAGTGTACTGGCGTTGAGCCTCCGTCATATCTTCACGTAATTGTGCGATACTCTGGTCCCTGTCCAGAATGGTCTGCTTCATGTCTGTAATCTGTAGACAAAAACAATATACAGCTCAAAAATAACATGCACGATAAATGACAGTATAATATTCAAATTAAAATGGACTGCTCATGATAGGTGGTTAAATCTATTGCTCAACAAAGATGCTCTTAAGACATGCTATATTTAGGGCAACAGATTTAACAATCCATCAAAATAGGGAATGGTCAACATATGTTTTATATACTTTACCTCAAATCTAGACCTTTGATGGACCTTTCATCTAGTCTCATGATCATTTCAACATCTAACATTAGTTAATATATCTGATAGTGTCTGACCGATCTGATTATATGGATCGGAATCGGACCAAATTTAAGCTGATCAGATCTGAAATGGAATTATGAACAAATCAATTTTGCCCGATCTCACAAACCGATACAACGAACCCTGGAGATGTGCAAAAAATAAAGTTAATTGCATGTTTTAGCAACAGAAAACTTAACAGACAACGTCAAAATACTGTAAACATTGTCAAGAATTAACTATGACAACAACATGATACGTAAATAATGGATGGATTCACTGATATTGCGTTAATGTCGGCATTTTTTTGTCCATTGTAATATACGCTTAGGAATTGGAATCTGAATTGGCCGATTTGGAGCTAAGAGGCCGATTCCGATCTTGGGTAGATCGGTCAGATACTAATATCTTACTGACCAATTACCTTCTATCATGGAAGGCAGGATTGCACTCTAATCAGGCTATCCTACCTCAGTATGGTGTATATTTAAAAGGGTGTTCAATAATTCCTAAGACAGTGTAAACAAAAATCCATCCTACATATTGTATTCACATGAAATGTACCTGGCCCTCTGGATTTTTGTTTACATTGAGAAAGTGTTATATTGAATTTAATGAAACATGGCAGATCACCATGGAGCCCTCTGTGGAGGTAATACAGTCCATGATGAACAGGTGGGTACCGTTAGTTGGCTTCACATCTGCATCGTTTCTCATGTGTTAAGTTGTTGCGTTGAAGAGGCAGTAGCATCATGATCAGTGTGTATAAATTTTAGTTCTAAAATCTATGCATGTTTTTGTAAACAAATCCGTTTATGCCAAGAATTTGATCTCCAGGATGGTTGAAGTGGTGTTTAGAATCTTTTAAAATTGATTGATTGATCGATTTCGATCTCTTGATCAAATGGTAGCCAAATCCAAAAAACATAATTTGAAACAAAATCATTTTCCTCACATGTCTATTTTAAAGACATGGTTTATCATTTCAAATTAATTTTACTGTCTTACCTATACTCTGTAAATCTTTAAGTATTCAGCACGCAGTTGATTAATGCACATATAACAATATAGTAGAGTCATTTTCAGAGGTTTGCTGACCATTTTTAGCATACCAAAGTTTCTCAGTGGATTTAGTAAGGGCAAGTGGTATTAAAAAAAATGAGCTCCTATACACCTCGCCAAAATGGCGGGAACATTGT
>JXSR01S060668.1:19455-43058 GCA_000969725.1 Ophiothrix spiculata | reverse complement strand
AACCCTAAAATACCTCACACAATAGACTGATAGTGGAAGTGGCAATGTGGTAGAGTAACATGTTTTATAGTGTTAAATGACACAAAATGGCAGCCAAGTTGCCATGAAACAGTTTAATCAATTAACATGGAAGTTTGTATTGGATGAGAAATGTATAAAATATTGTAAAAATTGGTCCAAAAATGTAAAAAATCCCACCGCTGCCACCACTTTTTGGCAAAAATATCACTTTTTGACCTATTTTTGGCAATATTTCAATAAATAAGATTAAATCAAAAATTTGAAACTGATGCTTGTGTCCCACCTGTCATAAAATCCTGGGCACGCCACTGAAGTAGTACACAGTTAGCTTGTATCTTAATCAAATGCCATCCTGACCTGAATGCAAATTGCATTACATCTGAATTTTATCATTCTCAAGATAAAATTGCAAATGTTTGGTCGTCTGCCACAATGTCATGTGCCGCAACAACAGCTAGT
Organism: Ophiothrix spiculata; assembly: GCA_000969725.1. Taxonomy (NCBI): domain Eukaryota; kingdom Metazoa; phylum Echinodermata; class Ophiuroidea; order Amphilepidida; family Ophiotrichidae; genus Ophiothrix; species Ophiothrix spiculata. Next base: position 42,578 of record JXSR01S060668.1, on the reverse strand, counting down.
CTGAAACCACCTAAAACCTTGAAGATGCTGTGCTTAGAATAAAAAAGCTCTAAACCAACATTTCCCTAAACTGTGAGTCATGGCTATTTCTAAATGGAGTAGCAGGACTAACTTGGTGTTGGAACTAACAGCCACTTACCTTAGCAAGTAATTCTTTGTGCTGATGATGTAATAGATCCGTGTCTGATTTCAATTCACTTATCACATCTTCTTTGGATTTTACCTGAAAGAAAAGGAAGAAGTAGGCACAGGATACATTATAAAGGGCCAAGTTGGAATCAGTTCTCATATTATCCATTGCGTTAACCCTATAAAAATGGTCTCCTCCTTCTTGATTGTAGCTAACATCAAGACACCAATTTACTCTACCTTCAACATTGACTGGGGCAGGTGCAACACTACTTTGGAATTCTTCATAGTGGAAATCTTCAGTTGTGACAATAATAAGATGGCAGCATTTCTTCAAATTTTGTAACAAAAAAAGTGATACAGCATTACTACAGGTGATCAGTGGCTTTAATCAGAAATTATGATGAAAACACTTATAAATGCTTTAAAGGGGAAGGTAAAAAGCTGGAAAGTGTATTACCACTTGTGACCACTTTAACTGACGCTCATAATCCTGTTAATTAGGAAACACACTTTTGGGGATTAAGCACAGTTTGGACATCTGTGTAATCTTGTAGTATTATAATAGCTTGAAACTGAGAGGAAACCTTGAGACCCAGACTTTGTTTATATTTACATGTCATATCTAATTAGCTAGAGTCAGTTTTAATTGGTGGTTTACGATTTTAACTGTTAAACTATATTCCTCTTTAATGTACAACTTTGCACTAATCCCCCCTTCAAAAAAAGAAAAGGAAAAAAAAGCTAGTATATTGAAACTCTGTGCAACATTTGGGGACATTTTGCATTTTTAAAACCCAAAATGACGGTTGTTTGACCAAAATTTGTACAAAAATAATTTATTAGCATGCAAATGTTGAGACAACGTTTTCTTAAACTGAAACCATAGACCCAGACTAAAAAGCAAAACAAACAATGGATTTTAGATAGTCAGGGAAAACATGGATTTGATATCCATTGACTACACTTACTTTGTGACTCAGGTTCTCTTCCTTGCTTTGCAATGTTTGGAATTCATAATTCAGCTCATGCAATGCTCCTTCTAGCCTCTCCACCTACAATGGCAAAATGAAAAGTGAATAAAGTTACACAATGACTGAAATGATTTGTGAAATATAAAAATAGTAACAAACCTAGAAGTGAACTAAATTGTCCTTACTTTACCTACAAAATTGTCTTATGTGTCAATGTGTAGCTAACTTGGCTAACATGGGTCTCCTCAATAAACATATCAAAATCAGTACAATCGGCAATATAATTATGACATCATACAGCACATAAGGCCAAAAGTTAAGATGTCACTATGAAAAAGAATATCTTATTTGCAGCCTTACCTCATCCCTGGAGCCACTATGCATTTCCTTGATATCATCAAGCTGCTGTTCCAGACTCTGTATCTTATCTTCCCTCAGTTGTAATTCAGTCAGTGCTGTTTGATGCTGATGTTTTAATTGCTCAAGATTTAACTCCTGCAAAAGGGATTGATAATTGGCAAACTAATGGTATGTTCAGAGTTTATTAATATAATCGTGATGGTCTTTTGCTATATTTAAGTACATCATGTGAATGCACCAAGGCTTGTCGTCCAAAGATATTCGCTAGACCGAGTGACCTTCGCCAACGGAAAGTGACATTCGCTCAATAAATATCACGGCATTCACTACACTTCAGATTGAGTGGAAGCAAAGATCGCTCTGAATATTCTGTCTTGTGTTTGTATATTTAATAATCACAGCACTGCAACATGTGAGAGTGTCATTTGCTTTCATCAATTTAAACGTTGTTCGTGCAATGAGTGTGGCATTTGCTGTCCCTTTAAGCAAATAATGGTTTATTCAGAGTCTGTCAATATACATCGTACGGTGCCCATCAACACCCAGTCTTTTACACATGCTATTCCTTGTGCATAGCATGTTTAATTACTACGTGTTGATGATTGACAAGACAATAAACCGTAAGTCAAAGCAAATATCAAGAGGGAATGTCACTTGGGTGTATGAATGGTTTTAGACACAAAGCCTACAGTATTTTTATTTGCACTGGAATTAGACCAATTACATGTTGTAATACGTGCGTAAACGAGTTGACTTCACGCAAACCATGGTTCTCCAAAAAATCCGCGAATGGAGAAACTTAATTCTTAAAAATACTGTAAACATGAAACAAAGATGTTTGAGAAGATTAGGTAATATAATATGGATGAATGGAAAATTATGCAATCTCAATATATCCAAATCCTGGGATTTGCCATTAGTAATGGACCGTCCACCACAAACTTCAAGTAAAGTCAGTCACTAGTCAATTTGATTTTACTGCAGATTCAAATAGAACATATATGCAGCTTTGAATTGATAATTGTTTAAGTTCATACGACACCTGCCAGAAGTGGTGTTATGATTCTTTGAATTACCATATGTCAGAAAACATAAAATTGAGAAAACATGCATCACAGTTTTCATTTTATGCACAGTTGCAATGCAATCACTACTAGAAATCTGTAGTTTTCAGAGTTAAAATAAAAGCAGGTATATTGCAATGAATTTTAAAATGCCGCAAACATTTCCAAATAATATCACCATTTTTTCAGAATACCACTTCAGTGAGTACTTTGTACTGTAGCTCAAAATGAAAAATGCTAACTTCACTGGTGGTTTGTGATGGATGGTCATATACAAAAGCACAATCTGGATCTTACTGAAATTGTTTTAGTAACCAAATAAAAGCGCGATCTGGATCTTACTGAAACTGTTTTGTTAATGAAATATAACCTATTTGGACATGGAAGACATGTCCAAATAGGACACTTCCAGTTGGAATTCAATTCAGGATTCCATTTCCAGCTGTTATTTTGGCCTTCAATTCCAGTTGGAGGGTATGGAAGGCACTGCAAATTGTTGAAAGTTCAGTTATTTCAACTCATGAAATCTGGAAATTTATCATATCAAATTCTATTTTGAACCATAATTCCAGAAGCCTCTCGTAGATTTTTGTGCTGGCACATGAATTCCAGCTGTCAATTTTACTTCCAATTCCAGTACCTTCCATTGGGGTGGGGGTGGGAGGAGTACATCTGGAATAGCCCAATTTGGCTGACCATATCAGGGTCATTTAATCAAGAGCTCACCTGCTTGGAGACTTTGTCTTCAGTGTGGAGTAGTCTTTCTTGCATTGCCATCTTTTCATTTTTCATCTTTCGTATTGCATCATCTTTCCTACCAACCTATGAATGTTGAAAAGAAAAGAATGACAGATTTATGTCAAGAAAATCTCTAGAGAAGAGAGATTACTTCCATTGGTGTCTTTATCACAAAAAATGTTGGAAAAATAAACACATTTTATAATGAAGAAGGAAACTTATAATGGGTATAACCTTCCATATTAGGGCTTTTAAAGTCTCATATTAGAGACTGCCCCATGAAATGTGGCACAGTTGGCAAGCCTGAGTCTCTGAAACACAAGATTGTCCCGACTCTTTGCTGAAATTATATCTCCGCAAATACAACGGTGGAAGTGTATATCAATTTTAAATCAATGAAATCAATCATAATTCAACAACTCACTGTATCTCTTTATACAGGCGCGCACCGTTGTTGATTGGTGATGAATCCACAGTTGATATTCAAATTAGCACGTCACGCACGGACGGCGTTTACTATAGTGCGTGTACGCAGTACACAAAAGTCGTCACACTGATCATCGCGCGTCGGGCACTTATATTACGTGCAAAAGTCCGGTACTTGTGAAAAATGATAAAGTCAAAGCAGCAAACATTAACAAATTAGCACTTTGCTCAGATATGCTAAATGTTTTTATGAAAATAAGTTGGGCCTATCTTTTAAAATGAAAACATTTAGAATTTAATTCATACGTTTCCAAGAAGATGTTCGTTGTTGAAAGGTATTCAAACACGCCACAGAGTTGTTCATCGCGAATCAACAACTCTGCATCCGATGCGTCTGCGTATTTTTATCACGCTCGGGTGGCTAAAGCCACCCTCGCGCGATAAAAATACGCAGATGCATGGATGCATCGTTGTTGATTCGCGATGAACAACTCTGTGGCGTGTTTGAATACCTAATCCTACAACAATGTGATGAAAGTTGAAAAAAGCTCAACTCTCGTAGCATTTACATCGTTGTCGGTTGCCAAGAGTGTTGGTGTTTCGGTGTCCAATTCAGCAGTCATTTGCGCAGCCATTGTTTCCATAATCTTAAGACACAGTGCAAAATGAATCACCAAAGTCAAGATAGAAAACCTCAGATCGTTTTCTGTGTTGGCAGCTGTTAAAATCATCTATATTTTGAAAGTGAATTCACCTTGGTGGTACTTTGCATTGTCAATTTTAAAACAGACTCGTTTTGAGTTCAAATTCACTTGTACTATACTAAGACTTATATTATTTCATGTATAAGTCAAGCTAAATTTTTTCAAAACCTACACTGTAAATCACCCAAGGAATTTAAAATATTGTCACTCACAGATGCACTTACACTGAATTATCACTGAATGCACTTCCCAGGTGCACAAGCCACTATTTGGGATGCTGTGTGATGTAAAAATCTGGATGTTTAGCTTGGCGCATGGCACAATGTCAGTTATAAATGCAGACACAGTTTGTGTACAACATAAAAGCACACCATTATTGGCAGAATAAATTCAAAAGCTAACCAGGTGTAATAGCTCAGCTGTGTGCATGACACCAGGATGGCTACAAGTACCAAGTCAACCCAGTGGCGTAGCCAGACTTTTTTGTCAGTGGGGGGAAAAGACATTTCGTCCCGATTTTTTTTCACGATTTTCCTCGGCAATAAATCCATTTTCGTACACCCAAAATAAATTCAAGTCGATTTTAAAAACTGACAAGCAAAAAAAAAATTGATATTCTGCTTTTCCCCATGTTTCTTGTCTCTCATTTTTCTTGTCCTTCCCGATTTTTCCCGCTTGCTTTCCCGATTTCCCGCTCAATTTTTTGTCTGGGGGCAGTCTGCCCCCCTTGCCCCATGCTGGCTACACCACTGAGTCAACATTTTTAATTCCTGATTAAACTCACAGCAATTGCCACTTGTAACTCACCTCAAGGGCCAATACATCTTGTTCACTCTGTGCAGTAATAGTCATGGCCTGAACTCGGGCTGTTAAGCGGCCATTCTCTTGCGTAACATCTTGACATTGCTTCTTGCTGTTATTCAAATCAGATTCTAACCTGATTGACGATGCATTCTTCCTGGACAGCTGAAGATTTAAAGAAGATGTCCTTTTTAAAGTACTTCACACAAAAGAAGATTTATGAGATGAAATCAGAATAAAATAACTGTTCTACAGTCATCCAGTAGTAAACATCAGACTGTCAAATTGAATCAAATACTCCAACTTACATTGTAAAGGTGGTTTCAGACTAGCTTGTCGTGCTGTCGCACGACGTTGCGGCACACGACAAACATTTGCAATTTTGAGTTGTCGTGCTGTAGCACGACACATTTGCATATTGCCGCAAGGGTCTGTCGCAAGCAAAGTTGAATTTATTCCAACTCAAAATACCGTGTCGTTGCGACCATCACGCCAGGGTAATCGATATATCGGCTTGTCGTGCTTGCCGCAAACATTTTGTGATGCGACAAGGTCGAGTTTGCGCACTTTAAATTTTTGCCTGTCGTATGGTCGTGCGACAGCACGACAGGCTAGTCTGAAACCAGCTTTAGTTTGCAATGTCTTGTAGTGTCAGGAAAACTTTATCATTTTTTTTTTCTTTGACTGACTTGTTGTATTGGTCATGTAAGACAAATAGAAATTACCTTGATGAATTCATCTTAATATTCACACTAGCAAGTGTGTGGTTTGATTTTTTTTACGCTACGAAGACTCTAACTGGACGATAGCAAGTTCAAATAATTTCCACTTTAGCATAAAGCAGGGGTTCTTGTCAAGTGAGCAATTCAACAGGTCAGGTCAAGAAACCTGACAATGTTTTGCTGGCCCTTGATTGTTGCAAATTCTTTAAAATAATCATGTAAATGTAACAAAATATCAACAAACTTAAATTCCCTTACTCTTGGTTTCTCAAATACTGGTTTATCTTTTCAGGCTTCAGAGATGAATTAAAACCTTAAAAATGTTGTTCATCAAATGTTACAAGAAACTTTGATTATAAAATCATCATTCATTATGAACACCATATATATTGAATGGGAATATGTGACACAAAGTTACATTTGGGCGATTTTTTTTTCAAAATGCAATGAATAAATACACAGATATATTTATACATTTTTGATATCATAGATGAGAATAATCATGAAATATATCAAAACATATAGCTGCTAAGAGGATTGAGTCAGGTTTGCAAGAATACTACTTATTTCATAGCAGTTCATGAGAGTATCACACAGCAGAGAGATTTATGACATTTGTTGATAACTTCTAAACATAAATGACACTGCACAATGTAGTCTTGTAATTGTATACAATCAGCATATTCAGCATGCAAAGGCAATACAAGTGTGCGTTTTGGGTGCAATATATTGCTGGCATTACACAGGAACATTGCATGCTCATTAATGGGTTGGTAGTGAGTGGCATGCATTGATCATAAATCTTGGACAGGGCAGTATCACTTACTGTAGAAGTAGATTTTTTCTTTTTTTATAAAACACCTGTGCAATTAATAATCCCTAGCACAGTTATGCGGCTGTAATCTATTTAGATTCTAATGACCATTCTGGCTGAAAAAAAAGGTAATGATAGTTGATCAATAATTTCTTTAAAATGCCAGCTCAGTAACTTTGGTCATGTCAACATCATACCGACATTTAGATCTGCAATCTTAATTTTGAGGTAGGGTAATGGTGAAAGCAAAATGGTGTCGCATTGGAGACTAGTAGGAGTGGATAAGGTAGGGGAGATCAAAAACCAATATAATTTGAACAGAAATGATTTCTTTAGCCATTTTGATGTCTATATGGGTTAAGCAGGGGGACATAGCCCAAGACTGGGGACGTGCCCCCCTTTCATGTCATTACTGCCTTTAATGCTAGGATCAACACAAGACAAGACAAACTCAAGATGTAATGGAATGTTACTATTCTGTTGGATGCAGCTGTTGAATTTGGCTTACTCAGTCCTTGTTACTGGAGTGAAACTTACTGTGCGATGTCTATTAAGTGAACCAATATTTCCACAATATTCACTGATTCATTAATATTTACTTACAATAAAGATGAAAGACACATTTTTGAACAATATATCAAAGAAAGGGGTTGATACAAAAATTAATTTAGCTGAAAATGTAAATTTTGTAGACTTTTTCATTGACCCCCAATTCAATGTTTCATGCCAGGTTGTAACATGGAACAGCCTAAATTGACCAATCAGAGGACTGGATTCTAATCTGTGACATCAATGCGTCCAACAGAATATGAGTCATCAGTCCACCTGATCTACAACTACTTCGTTTTTTTCTTAACTTTGCTATTGCTTAATTTACTATCTACAATCTACAGGAAATTTGACTATGGGAGCTTATGGTTTTATGCAATTTTTTTAATTGTAACTAAGTTTTGATACTGCCTAGCAGATGATTTTAATCATGTATCAGCAACATTGATGAGACTTATAGAACACATGGGGTACCTAAGTTGCCAAACAAACCAACAATGTAAAAATTGTACCGTCCAGGTTTATAGTGCCCTCTTAATAGTACAGATATAAGAAAGACAACAAGTGAAGCTATTTTTTCTTTGATGCAATATGATAAAAGCAATATGAACTCAACAAAGAGTGGACAGGGGCATTGCGGTCAGGTAGCAATATGAACTCAACATAGAGTGGACAGGGGCATTGCGGTCAGGTAGCGATATGAACTCAACATAGAGTGGACAGGGGCATTGCGGTCAGGTAGCGATATGAACTCAACATAGAGTGGACAGGGGCATTGCGGTCAGGTAGCAATATGAACTCAACATAGAGTGGACAGGGGCATTGCGGTCAGGTAGCGATATTAACTCAACATAGAGTGGACAGGGGCATTGCGGTCAGGTAGCAATATGAACTCAACATAGAGTGGACAGGGGAATTGGGGTCAGGTAGTAATATGAACTCAACATAGAGTGGACAGGGGCATTGCGGTCAGGTAGCAATATGAACTCAACATAGAGTGGACAGGGGCATTGCGGTCAGGTAGCGATATTAACTCAACATAGAGTGGACAGGGGCATTGCGGTCAGGTAGCGATATGAACTCAACATAGAGTGGACAGGGGCATTGCGGTCAGGTAGCAATATGAACTCAACATAGAGTGGACAGGGGCATTGCGGTCAGGTAGCAATATGAACTCAACATAGAGTGGACATATGAACTCAACATAGAGTGGACAGGGACATTGCGGTCAGGTAGCAATATGAACTCAACATAGAGTACACAGGGGCATTGCGGTCAGGTAGCAATCAAGACTTTAGGTAGGGCAGATGGAGAAAGGGAGAGCAGCATTTTAGTTCACGTTGAAATGACCTTGCAGAATGGGATAACTTTCTAAAACGTTGAACAATTACCTTGAGTGGATACCTGGCTGGGAGAGTGGGATATAATTCAATATTAGAAACAAATTAAAGCAAGGAGTTTGAATATAGTATATGTTTGGTCTAAGTTATAAGTGTTTTTTTTTTTTTTCGCTTTTAAGATTTCAGCAAAAGTATACATGAAGTACATCATGTCTTATAAACTACAATAAATAGCAACTAATAAAATAAGGAGTACATCCTTGATTGACAAGGATGTATTTAAGCTGGTTCTAGAATGTCTCCAAGCAGAACCATTGAAAAGTGGAAAAATATTTCAACTTTCTTTCATTGAATAAACAACATGGTCTGATTTTCATTTTATCCTGGTTTTTGCTCTATTTTATGATGTTGTTGATGATTCAAGTAATTTCAATGGGACATTCAGCGTAATTCCCTTATACAGTTCAGGAGATAGAAATAATCATCAAGTCCTGAATTTTACTTAAATGTTGAAAAGTGGTTGAACGTTCAACCGTAAAAATGGTTGAGTTGAACGTTCAATGTTGATTCTACGTTGAACATAGAGCTGTTCCTAGTGGGCTGTGTCTGTCAAAGTTGTCGCTAGTTCACAATGAAATCAACAATTTCCTAGTATGCAATCTTGACATTTTTGTTTTTCAAACATTTTAAACAAAGCAACAGCTACTGTAACGCAGCCTTAAGTGTCAATTGATTCCCAAACCGGTAATGGGCATTTTGTCAATGCTCATCGTCCAAGTGGCGCGGTGCATGATTTAGACACAGCACAAATCTAACATCAATCAGCATCAACAAATGGAGCTCTAAATATACACAAGACTGTTAGTAAGCCTTTGACTCTGTGGAATTAAGCTACTGGAAATCCATTTCTATCAACAAATCATTGATTTTAACAAAATTTCTTTTAACCACATTATTGACATTTCTATCTTATATAATTGCATTTATAATACTAGATGAAAAAATCTTGAGAGGTTTAATTAAAGTGAAGAATGAAAATGAATGTTTTTTCATTTGATTTCCTAAAATGTCCTTAACAACGTTTCCAAAAATATAAATCTCAAAACACTTCAAGAATACTTTGTGGTGTCAGAAGGTCACAGGGATGACTTGACCCAAACATGACCCATGACCCCACTAACATATAGGTCACATAGGGGTTTAACCGGTTACATTGATATCTTATGATAAAAATCCCTAAAAATCAGACAAAATATCATAGCAGTATTAGTATGTCAAACCCATAGTGAAATAAAATGCTTACTGCATCATCGGCCATTTTTTTCTCTTCTTTTGCCACTCTGAGGTCGGCTTCAAGTTTGCGTATCTCCCTATCTCTCTGTGCAAGCTGGGCTTCTATCTCCGACCGATGGCGCTCTAACCTGGCTATTGTGGCTTCATGCTTCTGAATCTAGGTGATGAGTGAGGTGGAAGGCACATGTCGTCATTTGAGTGCAAAAAAAACGTATCTGCAATAGCTGCCATTTGTCATTAATTCGGATTGCACACTGTATAATCTCCAGTTTTGGGTCAGTGGTTCTTGAAATGGTTTTCAGGTGAATCATATCAAGAACCACTGACTTAAGACAGTGGAATTTTAAGGGATTTTCACATTCTTGTAACAAGTGGTAAAATAGTTGTAACTCAGGGCAGCCATTGCAGATACGACTTTCTTGCACTCAAATGGCGATGTGAAAGTGAGGCATTCAAACAAACAAAGCTTAAAATACATGAATAACACAAATGAAAATGAAAACAAAAGCACAATACACAATATCAAAATGCGATGTATATAATTAAAAAGCATAATGTCACAACTTTACAATTACTAGTGCATTACAAATGATGTATTGCACAATTTTTTGTGTGTACGAGACTCAAAATGCACTAAACACAATTCAATGTCAATATCATGCTGGTATGTCTTTCAAACCTCCAAATATACAGACATATATGTGATGGCTCGCCCCAAAAGGGAGGACTTTGCAGATGATATAAATTTTGATTTTAACATTTCATCTGATGTAGCAACTTCTAAGCTTTAAAATGACACCTTACTTGCTGAAATTGATCATGGCAATAAAATTTTACAACAGAAAATCTGCTTGATCTTCTTTTTATTTTCTTTATTTTTTGCTGCCTATTTTCACCTGTTTCTCGAAAAGTGTTCTGTTGCAAAGTCCCTTTTCAGGGTGAGTCATCACATATGTCAAAAGTTACTGAACAAAAACTTGAAATGGTTGGATTTTCAACATCCTTAATAATTGTTGGTAATTATTTCCAACATTCAAAGCAGTCTATCAAAAATTGCTGTGTTGTTCTTTTTCAATAAACCAAAAATGTGTCCCTCTTTTATTTGTTGTTGAGTTAAACATTCCGATGTTACTGATTTTTGTAACAAATTTCAATATTTGTAGCTTTAGCTCAAAACCCTTCAGTTTAGTTGGATTAATCATGTTAAATTCCAGAATATTTGGTTTTACAGCAAAATCAATATCACTGCATTATAAATGGGCTAATTTTTCTATAAATATTGTTACAATAGCCACAAAAGCAAAAGATAAAAAAAACCAAGAAAAATCTAACAATCTACCCAACTATCAAATTTGATTACAACAGGACAAGGTTTCTTTTGTTTATTTCATTTAACCTATGATAACAAACATGATACATGCTTCCCAAACTTTTAGCATAGCTACACAAATAATATCAGACTTCCACAAAATTTGAAATAGTACAGTTCTACCACATCCACATGTAATGTTCCCTATATTTTTTTAGAAAAAATATTGTCTATCTTCAGCAGATGGTGGTTGAGTGATGGCTAATGATTCGCTATACTTTGATCAACACCAAACAAGCGGCCTCTTTACATCGTGAATTGACTCAGAGAAGCACCATACCAAAACACAACACAACTGCATGACACGCAGGTGCCTCACGCTATGTGATTGTGATTATTTTTAATAATCAAACTATATTAATCATAGGTTAATAAATGCGCATTTCATGTTGTGAGTGAAATGAGACAAAATCAATGCACGCATGGTCAATTTTGATGTGTCTAGTTCACGAGGCCCATAGGGGCCGAGTGCATTGGACAGCAATCAAAATTCACAGCAAGTGCAAAATGGAATGCAAATTTATCAATCTAATTCATACACGACAGAATTTTTTTTTTGTATCTTTTGTGAAAAGAAATAAGGCTTTTATATGACCAACAAAGTCCAAAATTTCTCTAAACTAAATAAATAATCACCCGACAAAAACAATGAAACAAACCGGAATGCCACAAGCACAGTACATTGTGAAGTCTCACTGCACTCCGTGTACTTTACATTCTTGCATTCTGATTGGCTAGGTGACATGCGGAGTGTATGAATGGATGATGATGCCATCCTAATTGGTGTAGAAAGAAGTGATTTATAGTCTTTTGAAATTCATGGTCCCTGTATCTGTTCAATGTGGAGCTGTCTTTTTTTTACATAGATTCTCCAAAAATTATGGAAACAAAAAAAAAAATCACAGAATTATAATAATCCTAAAAAGTGGACCAACACATACAGATCTCGTTATTGTACAAGTGGTATTTTCGCACTACATTTATTTTTGCGCTTTTCACACATAATGAGATTAGTGCGAAACTAAATGCACCACGAAAAATAATGTGTATTTATTGCAAAGAATATTCCATACTCGGCCAATGTCTTCGTGCGCAAAAACAAAAACGCGCGAAATGGTACAAAATTGGCCATGCGCAAAAATTACTGAGTGCGAAAATATTGGCGTTTACAGTATTCTTTATCCTTACCTTTTCATGACTCTGTGTCAGATCTCCATTTAGTTGATTGATCTCGGATTTAACGCTTTTAAGGGATCCTTCTTTCTCTGATAAATCTGTCTTGAGTTGTGCTGTCACTTGGCTTGTCTTCTGGTTTTGATTGGATACCTAATCAATGAAATATAATAAAAAATAAATCTGAAACATGGGCTAGGAAAGAGGGGGGGGGGGGCATATCATACTTTTCCTATCATAGGACTGTTCAAAAGCCATTCGTAAAGCTTATGTGTATGTTAGAGCTGAATGGGGCATTTGATCTTTTACCGAATGAAATATTTGTTCCATTGACACGAATGAGAAACATTCATTATTTGTTTTATACGACAGCTAAATAAATCTTTGTCAACAAAACAAACAGAGACAACGTCTATGTTACTGTACATGCCGGCTTTAATGCAACGCCCGCGGACTGTGCAAGCGTACTCAATTTAAAATTAAGACCGCGACTGACATTGCGTCTTACCAAAAAAGTTAACTGTGCAATGTATCAAATTTTTGCACGGCACTATTGCACAGTTGGTGACCAATGGCACATGGCCCAAGGTGCGCCAATCAATTGACACAGATTTCTTTAGCTGTTATATAATACCTCATCTGCTGGATATTCTTTACCTTTTGAAATTGGATACTTACCTCGTTTTGATAACCGTGTAAATGTTCCTGTGTTGACTGTAGATCCTCTTCTAAGCTTGTTATTCTTGAACACTTTTCCTCAAGCTACAGAGACACAAAAAGGGTAAAATACATGTGAAATAGGAGGAATATCATCCAACATTTTAGGGTTAAGGTTAAGGTATGTGTAGAGTTAGGGTTGGGTCATGGGTAGTTAGTTACGGTCAGGTCATGGTGTTGTGAGTTAGGGTTGGGTCATGACCAGGGTCAAGTTTTATATTGGACCTAAAGTTTACTTTTTCCCAAATATTGACTGACTATTTATCAGAAAATAATCATTGCAATTACATAATAATTGGTATGTCAACATTATATGACTGCACACGATAATCAAATCCTAATTAAATCCTAAATCCTAGGTAATGGCAAACTTTATTTTGTGCTACAGGTGAAAATACATGCAAAGGTTGTAATCCAGCAATTTTGTTTTGCTTTTTTTTTCAAAGCACTAGCAAAGTTACACACTGTATACAATAGGGTTTGAACCCCGCTCTTTATATTTAGCCCAGCCCATCCTTTTTATGAAGACACCCTTTATACTGAAAATTCTCTAAACCCACGCATTTCAGAAATTTCATAAACTTTTTCATTCAGATGGGGTAATGATTTCATCCCACTTTCACTTACGACTAGCTCAGCAATGTAGAACACATAAATTATGACAGAATAAGGGTTTTCACAATATTCACAAATGAATGTAACATTTGTTCAGTGAATGTAATTTTTTGCCTGTGCATGCATTTTGTGTGTGTTTCATCCCATTATTGATGAATTGTCTCATTAGTGCATGTAGGCCTAAGTTTTATTTTCTAATTTGACCACTGCAAAATCATCTTATCTCTATTGAATATGCTCATTGTGATTCTCAGAGCTCCTCAGCATCACTTTCATTTTAGTCCAAGGGTAAGCAACCCCTACCCTTTTTATTTCAATCACAAACTTTTAACCAATGCACCCTTTATACTGAAAATTCTCTGAACCTCACCCTTTTAAAATTTTTTTGATTTTTGTAGAAACACTCTTTCTAAAGCGTGGGTACATACATTCCAGTCGAAAGTATTTCCACACAAAAACTTTATATCCAGCCATATCTCAAAAGGCGTTGATCCAATTTTCATTATTGTATATGTATACATATTTGCAGTAATGTAAAAAAAAAGTTTTCCCGAACGACCGACCAACCGTATCATTTTGAACCATTACTAGTACAACCAAACAATATATTTTTTGGCTTAATTGTCCTCTGGGCTAGACTTGAGCTAAGGCCTCACACAACACTTGATTTGTTACATACCTGTGCTTTAGCGTCTTTGATATCACTCCTTAATTGCTGTATAACATCTCCTCTGTGCTAGACTTGAGCCAAGGCCTCATTCAGCTCCTGATTTGTTACATACCTGTGCCTTAACTTCTTTGATATCACTCCTTAATTGTTGTATAATATCTCCCCTGTGCTGGACTTGAGCCAAGGCCTCACGGTGCTTTTCTTCTAAGACATCCATGTCATTTCTCATCTCTACGACTTCATCATACCTTTCTGCAACCTGAATTGAAAGACAAATCGTTTATACAGTCATGGATTGCACAAAATGAATTGAACAGGGGAATCAGCTTCAGAGTTATCCCTATGGCAGTGGCTGCCACCTTTGTAGCACATGGAAGGCAAGTTATTGTACATCTGGCATTTTTTCAATTGGTGTGTGACATTTCAGGATTTTTCATAATGGACATCTGCATATATCGCTCATTCCGAAAAATCGGGTGCCAATGCAGTTGAAAAAAATGAAAAAATAAAGTTGCTCAAATATTTTTCTTTTAAGTGTTTTTTATTAGTAAACTAGTCATGGACATTGAATCCAAGTGATTTGTCAACACCACTTCTATATTTTTTCTGTTACAAAGACTTACCCATTTTTACGTGGTGGGCAATGGGTGAGCTACGTTACTTGCTCAATTTTTAAGTATTGATACTCGCCAATTTTTTGCATTTGTAGGCAAGTGTATCCTTCATATGCACTGTTAGTGCATAGAAAAGTCATGAAACGGTAGTTATAAGTTCTGTAGAGGTCAGTAGTAACGTAGATCACGGTAACGTAGCTCACTGTTTTTGCATGTTTTAATGCACAAAACATACATTAGACCATTTACTTAGTAAATTCTAATATAAACGAAGTAGTAGTGTATATCTCTATCACATACTAAAATGGAATTGCTGCAATGCCTATGGTTACTGAGATATATGGTTACGTAGCTCACATTTCTTAACATGGTCGGTTCAAATTTTCATGTTCAACACTTTCTTTCGTCAAACATAAATAAATTTGACATTTTCTAATATGGTTTTCAAATTCACTGGAATGTTTGCTGTCAGCATACTTAAATTTTGTTGGAATTGCTGTTTTTCCCCATCAAATAATGGTATGTCAAACTTAAGTAACGTAGCTCACACGATGTTGGTGGAAAATGAATTTCGTTTTTGAATTATGGAAAGATGTCATCAAATTTGAAAATCATTGTTCAGATACAAAATGCTGATCGTTTATCTGTTTAAAAATTATAATAGGCTTGAAAAAGTATTATATACTAAAAGAAAATGAGCATGTCCAAAGAAACACTTTTGCGATGGAAACTCATTTTTAGCTATTTTTCACGTTTTTCGCTACTTTGAAGGCATAAATCAGAGTCATAATGGCATTAAAAGTATGACAAACCATATATGACCAAGTAGATTTTGACAAGCCCTACCCGAAAATTGCAGTATTGGAAGAGATAAAGGCACTGGAAGGTTTTTGTGGACAAAAGAATGTAAAAACATGCTATTGGCACCCGATTTTTCGGAATGAGCGATATATGTTATGGCATAGATGCGACTGAAAACATATAAGATACACATGCTGATTGCGCTTTAAGTCTACATTACGAGCTAGTACCAGGCTTGATTCAGAAAAATCAGGAGGTACAATGACTTTGCGACAGAACACTTTTCAAGATATTGGTGAAAATAGGTAGCAAAAAATAAAGAAATAATAAGAATTTCCAGCCGATTTTCTGTTGTAAAATTTGATCGCCTTGATCAATTTCTATAAATAAGGTGTCATTTTAAAGCTTAGAAAATGCTGTAACAGATGCAATGATAAATTCAAAATTGATATAATCTGCAAAGTCCCCCCTTTCGGGGTGAGTCATCACATATAGAGATAAGTTAAAACTCCAATACTGTATTTATTGAAATATACTAAGGGGTCGCTTCAAAAGCCAAACCCGAGGCTGACCACCCAAAAGAGATTGAGATTTGAAAGGGCCCCTAAAAACTCAACTGGGAGTTCTGGCTGATTGCCATTGTTAAGAATAGCAACCGGCCAGAATCGGCGGTTCTGTCTGGGTGGTTGACCACCGGTTGAGTTTTGAAGTACACCAAGTTATTTAAGTCGCTAAGCTGGTTCAACTCCTTGATTTTTAATGCCAGATAGTAGAGAGTGGGTAGTTATTACTGCTAGGCAACATATGTGCCATCTCTTTATCGGGGAATTGGGGTAAAATAGGGCTTCTAGCAAATAAGCATTTGAACCCTGTTTTGATTAAACCCACCAATGAATGTTTTTGTGCCTCGTTGTTTCTGGTGGTGAATAGATTAAAGATGAAAGTAATCATTGTTAGGGGTTGTGGATAAATCAAGATGAAATTAAATACAAAGGCATCTAATTAGCATTTGAGAAAACACATAAGCCCTCATAATATCTAAATAGCATCCAAATTTAATTGTTTAATAGATTCAAATTAATAACAATGATGCATCAACTGAAATTCCCATCAAGATTCGCATAAAATGGATCGAGAACAACAAAGACCGAAAAAGATGATTGGAACAGGAAATGACTTCGATTGTAATTCAATACATATGAATACATGGATACTCTATTGAATCAAGTGGCTTACAATACAGTTACATGGTGTGGTAAAGCCGGTCTAAGGTCTCCTAGTTTAGTGACTAAAGGTAAGAAACAGTAACATTATTCTATGATATACTATCTGAAGGCATAGATAAGAAATCTTTAGGTCCATATGCACAAAGAGGTTTAAGAGTTGACCAGGTTTAAAGTTAAACCAGGTCTAAGTCAAAATTGCTACTGCCATAAAAGGACATTTTGTAGCATTTTGAACTGCAACAACTTTCAAAATTACACATTCAACTATAATTCTTACAAACAAAACAAAATATGACAATATTGCTCAAGGAAAATCTATATAGCTGTGATTCAAAATTTGACTTTCACCAGGTCTCACTTTAAACCTGGTCTAACTCTTAAACCTCTTTTGAACATACAGACCTTAGTGTTTTGCAACTAGAAACATTAATTTCATAAGAACAGAAACCCACGCAATGAAAATAGTGTTAGAATTTCATAATATGCAATATAATTTTTTTGGGCAATGTAGAAGCCAATATGAATGCAGGATGCTGTCATGAAAAGTGAAAATAATAATAATTAAGCTTTAATCAAACTCAAAAATGTTAGTCAACTTTTACCATATATTCAAGAAAAGATAACACATAGAAGCTGAAACTCTTTGCAGATTAATGATTTTCCACTTTGCATTACAAATATAAAAGACAAATTCTTTATCAGTCTCTGCAACAGGTCACAACAGTCTCAGCAACAAGTTAATGTTCCTACTACTGTCTCTTCCAGGTCAAACGAACCAGATGCATTCAATTTCTTCAAGATATGTGTAAAAGCATGAACGGTTTAAAAAGTAATGCGGTATCCATGGTTTCATTTAGTTAGATGCAATCCAGATTTATTTTATGGAAAAAAAGATTTGTGTCCCTGTGGAAAAGAGAAAAAGTTTTCTATTCTCTGCACATGTCTATGAATTTAAACTAGTCAAATTAACGTTATACAGAACACAAGATTGTTCTAGCAGTTTTAGGGTGGAAAAATGTCAAATTTGCAATATTTAAAAACACATTTTACAAATGCTTCTGAGACAAACCGCTTTGTCTTACAATTACTATTGCTACATACTAATTGTCTTTTCAGTGCATATATCTTGGATACTAAAATGTCAATATAATAAACAAAGTAGGCCTAAAATGACATAAAAAATTATTTTAGGCCTATTTTGGACCTATTTTTGGCAATATTTTAAAAATCAAAAATTTGAGAAATGTGTATAAGAGGTCCAAATTTTATTTTTTCAAAATTTTATTAGGTTGTTTACAAATATTGTGGTCCAAAATCAAAAGTTTTTGGACCTTTGGTCCAAAATCATACATTTTTGTCCAAAACTGAACTAGCCATCACCTTCTACATGAAAATCCACATCTAGAAATGTATACTTTTATATGGATTTACATATCGGTTGTTGAGTAACAAAGCCCAATATATTTCTGAAAATGAATGTGCCCTTAATATCAGCATGAGCTTGTTAGTTTTGTTAGTAATAGCATGTACACTGTCAGCACTTAATATTTACACACAAATCCTTTATTTAGCCATATCTCGAAAGCTGTTTATCTGACTTATCCATAATATTTCATATACATCTAGAGTACTGAACTGGAATTGCATTCAATGCATTTGAAAATTTGATGTGTTTGCATATTAAATATTTTGTTTGTGCATAAAAAACTAGAGTTTAAACCATTTCTGCGTATTCATTTGAAAATGTTACATCCTGAAAATACTCTAAAAGTTAATTAGCTTATTAATAATTGATTAGGTACATATTAATAATATTCATATTGAATAGTTCCCTATACAAGCATTAATTTTTGAATATAGCTCATTTGATATAAAAATGATGACTTTGCCCCTTTTAAGCTTGCATAAATACTAAGTGCAGATAATGTAAATCAACCAGTATAACCAACCAACCCAGTCATACCTGTTCAGCTTCTGTAGCCTAAAGAAACAAAATGTTAGACATACATATATTAGATGTCACTTCATTCTAGAACAAAAAATCATTAGTCATTCACATTAAAAACACTTAGTATATTTGAATATTAGCACAGCTAAATCATATTGTGAATTCAAGAAGGACATAGCATGCATTAAAGGCAACATCAACTTCAAAATTGTGTTAAAACACTCAAATTTCATATGATGTCATAATAAGATATTCATACTACAATTTGGTATTGAGACAAAGTGACAAGAATATTGCAGACGCATTTGGTTTAAATTAAAAAAAAACCCACCAATACAGTGACAAATCTCAGAGCCAATGGCCTAGCAATGATATAGCATTGTGTAAACCCTCTATTGCTAGAGTTAAAGGTCAGCATCACTAGGTTAACCATATCTCTTCAACAAATTATAATATAGGCATGGAAATTTGCAGTAGTTATGTATATAGTTATGAGAAAAATATATGGGCTTTCTTATGGTATGAATATCTCCTACTTGATTTCCAAAAGTGCGGAGGGGGGGGGGGGGCAAAAAGTGATCAGAACACACACCTTTAATCACATCAAATGTGGAAATCTTACAACAGTGTGCATGATTGCAATGCATGCAATGGATTATGGCCTAGATACACTTCGTCATTTTTATAGTCATTTTCATGCAATATTTTTCTCATGGCGTTACATTTTCATTTTGAATGAACATTTTCATTTTCATTTTTTCTCATGGTGTAAAATTATTGCCATGGTGTAAAATGCCATTTACCAAAATGTTCATGATGGTGAAATGTTATTCGGTTCAGAGCACATTTTGCAATGATTACTCATCTGTAGTATTTTGATAAATCTTATGGTTATACATTGCTTTCTTTGGTAATCGTTGTTTACCATAATTACCTTTGTCTTTTCATTATAATCTATAATTTGTGATTGACGGGTACTGTGGATTTTATTCTGAAGAAAATATTTGCTCACTGCTTCATATTTCTCCAATGAGAAGCATTTTCATTTGGAATGTTTACCACTATCTTATTTTTTTTATAATTCAAAATTGGAGTTTCAGTGGATTATTCCAATCGATAATATTGTCTGGGAACTTGAGGTCAATATGCATTCAGTTGTCTGGATTTTACAATTGGTAAAAATTATGAAGTCTATCTGGCGCTTTACTTTTTGTGATAGTAAAAGATCTAAACCAGACCAAAATACACATGCGCTAAGTTGCGGACTGATTTATAAGCACACTTTATGTTGGAACAAACTATATCTTCAGATTAGGTAAAAAAAATTGATTGTTTTTCTCATGTCCTTCATGTGCATTAGACTTCCACTACGTGTCTCAGATGATCAAAATGCTGAAAATGAATTTTATTTCAGATATTCTTTTTTTTCTTTCGAAAAAATGTCTCTGCATCGAGTCATCTTTTCCTTCTGTAATCCAAAAGATAATTATTTTCCACAAGAAGACCAAAATGTATTTCCAAGATATATTTGTATGAAGAAATTGATGAAATCATTAAGAATCACAAGGTAAATCTTGACTTTCATCAGTTAAAAAAATAAAATAAAATACTGCATATTGCATTGAATTGTGAAAATGTCAAGAGACGTAAGACAAACAATTAATTTTTAAGCCAAGTTTCCTCCAGCCACAAAGAACCTGTGCTAATTCAGACAATTTATCTAAGCTCATCATAATGTCTATATCTTCCAAAAGATGTATATGAGAAAAAGGTTTCAAGTTACTATTATAAGGATAACAACAATTATTTCACAATTGCTTACCTCCGCAGCCAGAGCATTCCTGGTGTCATCTGATGTCACTTGCATCTTGCCGATGGTTTCCTTCAGAGATGCCGTCTCACTGCTGGCATCGGAATACTTCTCCCTCATCAGCTGCAGATCTTTCTCCAGGTTGGACACGGCTTTATGAGCACCATCAGCTTCTTGTCTGGAAGTCACACATTCCTGCTGGATTGCAGACAGCTGGCTGGTAAGACGTTGGATTTCACCATCTTTCTTGTGGAACTGAAATCAAAACAATGTATAATTGTATAGGTGTGTTTTTACATTGTTTTTTTATGAAAAAATAAAGCATGTTTTGTAGAAAAAGTTTAAAAAAATACTATCTTTTGATAAAACATTTCTTTTTAGAAAATACATTTACAACGCTTGTTTTCAACTAAAAATGATATATACACTCAGCATCTCGAATTTTTTTAAAATCATTATTCCACTTGAACAATAATGTTTTTTGACAGAAACAAGAAAATTGGAAAAATTGTTTTGTCCCTGATTTGACAAATTTCAGACTTCAGTTTCACAAAAAATTCTCCAAGAAAGTGGCATTTGGTGTGAAGCTTTAAATAGAGCCATATGATTGAGATTTTAATATGTTCAAAACTTAAAATCAGATCTGGCCAGTTTTACAAGCAGCTTGTGATGGACATTACATGTGTACTATTTTGGAACATATATGTAGCATATTCAGAGTCCATTTTATTCTGGCCATATTTCTATATAACTGGGCCCTGATCTTAAGAATGGAACAAATTCTCTATTTGCGATCAATATTGAATGTTCAATCGCAAAGCAACACATGTTAAAGCAAAGAAATTGTATGACATACCTCTTCATTTTGTGCCCTCATGTCGTCTTCTATTCTTCTTAATTTTTTGCCTTGTCTGTCAAACTGAATACAGGGATAGAATTGAAAGCAACAACATTACAAACTGAACTGAAGATTTCAAGAAAGTGATACCTACATAAATCATATTAAAATATTTATCTAATTTACTTTACAGTGTGCTATTACAGTGTGCTATAAGGCCAGGATGTGACAGTTTCAGTGGTTTGACACTATCTATGTCAGACCTGGTTTCATCCACATATAGCTCAATAAACTTCCATCTTCGCAACTTATTAATATTCGCATGTTTTTAGACAAATCTGCCTGTCAGGATGCAGTTTGAGCCATAATTACATCTAGGCATATAATTAAGGCCTACTAAAGACATAAAGAGACTTCAGCATCTCCAAAATCGTGCCATCAAACTTGTCTAGTGGGCTAAAAAGTATAATCATGTAACCCATCTACTTCAAGAACTTCATCATTTACCGATTCATAGCCTTATCCAATTCAAACTTTTAACTATTATCTTCAAGTGTTTTTGGACTCATCTAAATCGCCTGCATACATAACTGAACTTATTCAACAGTAGACACTGACCAGAGGCGTTTTATGTTCTGCCCAGGACACAAGACTCTTTGCATACATACTCTCATTGGTGATAAAGGCTTCTCTGCTGCTGGTCCATTCCTTTAGAATAATCCATATCTGTCATGCCCAATCACTGGCAACCTTCAGGTCTCTTTTAAATACATATTTATTTGATAATTATTTATTATATTTTCTTTTCATTTCATTTTTGTAAAGTACTATGATACCTGTATTTTCATGTAAGAGCACTCTGTATTGTATTGTATTGTTTTCCAAATCTTGTGTCACCTTGTCATGTGTCGCAGGAGCGTACATTAATATTGCAGTATTTAAAGTTGCCAGACTATCAGGTTTATGCTACATCAGTTGATATATGAATTTCCAGAATGATAACATACTTGTGTGATGAAACATGTCTTACCTCGGATATAGTTGATTCATATTTTTCCTGGAGATTCAACAAGTCTAACCGTAATCTTTGAATGGTTTCATCTCGTTTGGATAACTGTAACATAACACCAGATTAGATTAGATAAGATTAGATAAGATTCAATAAGTCTAATTGTAATTTTTGAAAGGTTTCATCTCATTTGGATAACTGTAACATAACAAAAGATTACATAAGATCAGATTAGATAAAATTAGTTTAGATTAGATTAGATTATTTTAGATAAGTCTGACCGTAACCTTTGTATGATTTCATTTTGATTTGATAACTGTAATATAACATTAGATTAGATAAGATCAAATGAGTTTAGATTAGACAAGATTAGATTAGATTCAATAAGTCTAATCATATCCTTTGTATGGTTTCATCTC